>JAOVVH010000001.1:10322313-10337460 GCA_028566435.1 Scorpiodoras heckelii
TGTGTGTTGGCCATGCGATGGACTGGCGACCTGTCCATGGTGTACCCCGCCTTCACCCGATGACGCTGGGATTGGCTAGAACCCCGCCGTGACCCTGACTAGCAGGATAAAGCGGAAGATAATGAATGAATGAATGAATGAATGAATGAATGAAGGCCACAATTCAACAGGTTTCTTTTATTCTATCAGTAATAAATGGTTTTAATGCTTTCACAAGCCACGGTTAAGGATTTTTTTCCTAAAGGTTTGCTGATTGATGATGTTATTCATCTTGCCATCTACCAAACTGCTTATATGCATTCATATATAGACCTGTAGAAATCTACTGAATATTAGCTAAAATCAAGAGACATCAAATCCAACTGAATGGAATCTCAGCTTAGCGCTAGTGTCCTATCCCCTTTCCTCTTCCTCACATACACATTTCGTCGGCATGCCAAAAAGCAGCACAAGTTTTACACCATGCTTTTCCCATTGGGTACGGTACCACCGTGACATTCTTCAAGTAATGATATTAAAGGGTTGGCGAGTGAGTAACAGCCCATAATTTCTCAGTTGCAGTGAGATAATGACTAGGCTGGCCTGCAGGCCTGCATGCTTTGTCAACACCTGTCACATAATTTGCCACTTGCTGTATAATTTACCGGAACAGGAAATGAGTCAGGGTTTCATTGTTATGCCCAAAGATGCTCACGAGGTCTTTCTGAAGCATCCTGCAATTTCTATAAATGACAGACAAACTCACCACTCTGACACACCAGCTTGATACGCCGGCATGTCATAGTTGGATCTGGGTGATTTTGACTACTTGCTGGATTTGCTTTAATTAAATAAGACAGTATTTGTTAGGGGGGAGGAAACCTCTTAGCTAGCATTAAATATAGTGAACATTATATTTACTTCTTACTACATTACTATATATGGAGGAAAATGAACTTATCCTCCAAACTGTTATGCTCTTGGCCTTGGTCAGGTGACCACAGGTCAGGCTGTGAAGGTGATGAGGGCACAGCTGATCGAATTATGAAAGTCGGGTGGATTTTTTTGACTTGAGAACAGTTAACTGTTAACTGACATGCTTTAAGATAAGGTCTATACTATGGAAGGACTGTTCAAGTGAGTACTGTTACATCCATCCGTACCACCAAATCTGCCTGGCAAGTGCTGCAGCTCATTTCTGTGGCAAAAAGATCATGCAAACTAAAACCAGTGATGTGCTCAGCAGTTAGACCCTGAAAAACACCAGAACCTTGGATATGATCTGATACAGTCTGACCACAGTCACAGTGGAGATGCGCTCAGATTTTCCAGTTATCAACGTCCCATAAAATGCTACAAGTCAAAGAAAATGCTGTCATGAAAACCATGTGGCCATGCAATCATTCTGAAGTCAAGTGAAAAAGCTCTCTAAAAGAGAAGTGGGTTTTGGGAAAAGACGCTCTTGCAAAATCCCTGAAAAGCTAAAAATATCGTAAATGGAAAACTTCTCTTTTGGTCATTGCGGGAGGAACTTGAGACCAAAGGCATGGTTAAAGCTAAAAGGCACTGCAGAAGCTATTTCAGTGCAGCTAATAAATTATGCATCTAAAAGGATTTGGGAGGACAGAATGGTAATACTTTCTTTTAAACCAATACTTTCTTTTTAAACCAATTGTAATCAAACCTCAAACAGAACCTAATTACAGCAATACAAGAAGTAAGGAATAAAACATGACCGTGTGTGGTGCTGTTATAGGAAAAGAATCCACAACAGCAGCTAAACCGGGTTATCTTAGTTACAATGAAAAACAGCAAGTGCTTTACTCTTCTTATAATCCATTTATTTATTTTATTTATTCATTATGAACACAGCATTAAACTATCTCTTTATTTTAATAAGATAACGGTGTATCTTATTTTACACAGAAACTGGGAAGTGCAAACTCCTCTAGTCAAAGACACACTGACACTGGAGACTCCTTTCATAAAAAGTTCAAGAAATGCCTACATACAGGAGGTTTCATTATATCAATGATTTTACTTTACAAAGAAAACATACATATTTTCATAATCTGTATTATTTAACATATTAAAACAAGTATATTACTAAAAACCATGTGATGTGAATTACATCCTTTACCTGAATTAGCTCCTTCTGTGGTCATCCTCCTTTATTACGCCCTTATGTTTTTTGAGATGCTTTAACTTGGCAAATATATCATAATGAGAGTACTAAAGGTAGAGGACCACACACTGGAACCCCCCAAGACTGTGCCATATCTCAGACAGAGAAGCTTAGGAATTGGCCGATCATCTAGAACTGATGAATTCCAGTCTCCAAAGACAGAAGCAAGAAGATGAAATGTAAGCTGGTACAGAAAATTATGGTTTCTTCTCATTCTCACTGTTCCAGCACAATCCCATGATGAGAAATATATATTCTAGTTTAATTCAGACTGATCCTGACCCAGCTGATCAAGGTTCACTGAGCTTTATGTTGAACATTCCCATAAACATTACATTGACATTATGGATTAGTTTATTTGAACTGTCTGAGAGCAGTGTGACCTGTGACCTTAAGTCTGCACTTGTAGCAAAACCACCTGCCTCCAGTTCCCCTGGATCTGTCAATGTGGACCAAGACTTTTTGAATGACCTCCAAGATTACAGAATGTCCAGCAGGACTACGTTTATGGACCAGAGATCATCTTAAAGTTGTTTTGCCAGAAAGATAACCAGACTTCGTGCCCAAAATTGTTGGGAATTTGGACATAGAGAAATTTTGACATTTTGGTATTTTATGCGCCCTATGGTCTAGGTTCAGAAAATCTGGTGCCAAGTACATCCACATTCTACATTCAGAAACTTTGGTATCATAGACTGAAGTACCAGAAAAACTTAATACGTGGTAGGTCCCCCACAGGATCTTGGAAGGAACATTGCACAGTCCTCATGCTGATGTTTACTGAGGCCCCAGCATTGAATTCCGATGTTACTTGAGGCAGTGTTACACGCCTGTTGTGTGAAACGATTCTTGCTAGCTGACACTGGTCACGTTCACCCAGATTATTACGGCCACACTGCTGTCGTAAGTTCGAGGTTTTGTCGGAATTCTTGTAGTCACGGTACACCCGTGAAATGCTCATACGTGAAAATCCAAACATTGCTTCTACCTCCCAAACGCTTTGACCCACCTCACGAGCTCCAACTATTAAACCACATTGAAAATCGCAAAAAAATAGATAACTTGCCAACTGCATGGCAGAAACAGCTCTAGAAGCTTCCATAGATGTCTACCGCTTTATATACGCAGTGGCGGATGCAACCAATGATGTGCATAGGTGGGGTTGCTGTGTATTTGGGGGTGCGATGTTCTAGGTTCAGAAACCTTGATGCCATGTACTGCCCATGTTCTACAATCAGAAACTTTGTACCTGGTCATCCAGCAGTGATTAGTGTAGAGTGACACTGAGCTGGCATGTGAATAACAAACCCCACGTAAGCAAGGACACACACGAAGATAGATAGTATCAGATGTGTAGCTGGGTAACTAAGACTTGAATAAATTGCACATGCCTGATAACATATTGTAGTTTTAATGATGTGTCTCAAATCTTACTGCTAGAAGTTTGCTTAATTTTGATGAAGAAACATAGAGACTACAATTCAACAGATGTGTGTTTTCAGTGCTTTTCAACTAACCTACACTGTCATTCCTGGAAAACCTGTCTGGTCACATAGGTATGGGGTTCCAGACTCTGGGAGTATATCAAAAGCTTTAAAGGCATGCGAGAACTAATCAGAAATGTTTCCAAAGTGCTGCCCATGCTCTAGGTTCAGAACGTTTGGTGCCACGTCAACCAGGAGAGGTTACAGTGCATAGCAGCCTTGTGAGAACAGTCTGGCTAAATCAGTTCAATTTTATTCTTTGCTTTTAGCAATAGACACTGTCACTAAGCAGCATTACAGAAATCTGGATATATATTTAGATCCCTAATGAGCAAGTCAGAGGTAACAGTGGAAAGTAAAAACTCCCCGAGACAACATGAGGACGAAACCTTGAGAGGAACCAGACAGAAAAGAGATTGTGAGATCACTCTTATAATCCCACTCCTCGGGTTGGATTATATAAGCTAATTTATAATATTAACTCATCTCTAAACCAGCCCACCGTGGCACATCCTGACCATGTGTCCTCTCCAGAGCCAAGTCTATTACCACCCCCCGCCTCCACCCCCACCCAGCACCCCAGCTGTCCCTCCGCTCGTCTCTACACCGGCTGGCCTAGAAGGCCACACCCAAAATCTGTCATGTTACATTATGTTCCCTAGGCATGGGGTTCCACACTCCGGGCATGGAGCCATGCAAGCAATAAAAGCATGCAAGAGATGGCCATGATCAAACAGATCTCCAAAGTGCTGCCCGTGTTTTAAATTCAGAAAGCTTGATGCCATAGTTTTGGCTTGTATCAGGCTTATGGAGTGGCAGGGAACTGGCACTGGCGTGTGAATAACAAAGCACATGCGGGCAAGCAGACGCCAGGGTGGTGCAGTAGGTAGCGTTGCCACTTCACAGCTACAGGGATCCCTGGCTCGATCCTGAGCTCAGGATTCTGTCTGTGAGGTGGAGGTCCCATCCAGGGTCTCGTATTCCAAGCCTTGGTCCCAGTGTTCCAGGCATAGGCTTCAGATCCACCGCAATCCAGATGAGAATGAATGAATGAATGAATGACGCAGGCATCAAGCCTGGCGAGTGGGTACGGGCAGCATTCTTCACCAGAATGGCATGACAAACAAAATGTTTTCCAAATTACAGCCCGCAAATGGACTGTCTGACTTTATACCTGATCTATAATCATGGCTAACCCAGATCAGATCCTACACACTGTCAGACACAGTCAGTGCAATAAAGGTACTTTTATATTTTCAGCTAAACCATATAAAAAAATTGTCATCTGTCACATACCAAGATGCACTATGGGCATTTCTTAAAAATTCATCAGTTTATTTTTCAAAGTTTAGCCAAGTATTAAAAGAAAGGTTTCGGCTCTAGAGAGCGGGTTTGGCAGGAATTTGTCTAACGTCGTAGAACAGCGTAACTCCTAGATGTTAGGGAATACCATAAAACATAAGCTTATGCTCCATGATTTAGAGGCTTTTGGCATTTCATAGCAGAAATCTGCTGCAATTTTAGTAGACTCTCAAAAGACAGACTTCACAAATCCACACATCACGGATTCTCTTTCGATTTCGCGAAGTGACGTTCATCTCTAGGTTAAACCATAAAGGCCCTGATGAAATCAGGGCACAATGCCAGGGCACATACACGTTTTTTTAAAGAGATGTGTTTGCCATGTGGTCCACCCTTTGATGCACAGCTGCGATAAGCAATAATGAGGAGGTACACAGGACAGCAGTGTATGTGCATATATGCGCACTTACATAGATCCATGTGTGTAGTGACAGAACGCTTAGCATAGTGCAACTCTGAAGCACCTTATTGTCTCTTGAACTTTTACAGGCGATATTACAAAGGCAGTAATGACAATAATGAAATGGGACGCCTAAAAGGAGGCAGTTGTTCTTCGGGAGAGAGGGGGTTGGTGCATGTTTGCGTCATTGGAGCAGCTCAGAGGAAAGCCTTCATTCATCGCAGCAAACAGGAAGTGGAGGACATTGAGAACTGGGAGGAAGTGGGCTTACTTTGTTTGGAGACAGAGAGATAGCAATGCAAGAGGACTGTGTTAGGGAAGTTAAACTGAATAAAGAACAGATCTGGTATACCCAAGTCTGTGTGTTTTATCTCTTCTCCGGGAAACAGTGATAATCTAGGTTTAGCGTCTGTCCTGTGTGTAACTAAAGAAACTATTTCTTTAAAAAGAGACACTCTACTCTGAACCTGGCTTTACACTGTAAGATTTTTGCCATCTTTGACACTTCGTAAAAGCATGGTGCTCAGCTACATATAAGCAAAACTTGGTAACTGACCGACAAAAACATCTTTATTACCTCAAGCTCACTTCCTATTTATGTAACCGCATTTTCTGCACATGGTGATTTATGCAGCGAGCAGAATGTAGTCATTTGTTTTTAATCATAGGTCTATCATAAGAGGATCTTCATTGTATAATCAGACACAGAGACCCAAGTGTGTTATAAAATTCAGCCAAGATTTTAGCGGGATCATTTTGTACATTGTGACGAGTAATAATCTTAAAAGAGCGTTTTAATAGCACAGTCGAAAACCCGGCTTAATACTGAGAACTGTTCGGTTTGGACCAGTGGCTAACATCTGTGTGGCTGCCATGTCTCAGACTCATTTCATTGCCTCGGGGTCCTTACTGCAATTTCATCCAGTGCTCAGTATGATTTTTCAAGCAAATTGGATTTCAGTTTAAGACATGCCAATCCTAAGCCTCCGATGAAAGACGCAAGAGAGGTAGCACAAGCTGGCGGCGATTCAATTTCAGCAGGTGAAGAGGGAAGTGGAAAGTGGAAAATTAGGGATTTTAAAAAAAACCCAGCTTTTATTACTTGCATAAACTGCGAATTAAAATCAAACTTGCTAAGACTGACCTATCTGCTTTGTTTGATGTAAAACAAGCCTCACTTGCGCCTCCTCAAATTGATGAAGAAAAGCCTCATTATGGCCATTTGCGACCTGAAACCATCTTGGGGATCATATGGCAAGATACAGACTGAGAGAAAGAAGGAGGGGGAAGTGAAAGAGGGAGGGTGAGGGAAGGAAGAAATCGACTGCGTGTTGTCATGCCACCTCTCAGTATGCCAATGAGCATCAGAATGAAGAAGTGGTAAGGGACAAGGTCCCATTACGGAGCAGCTGTCAGGGCAAAAGAAACCACCACAGAAGAGGAACAAAGGGACAGGAAGCGTATGTGCATGTGTGAGTGTGAGTGTGTATGTGTGTGTGCTTGGGTTTGCATGCATGTGTATCCGCCTGTACCATGAGCTGCAAAAATGAACCCAAGATGACAGAATATCATCAAATCATTTACCCCCAGCCATTTCCATAATCAAGGTGGTTACTATGGAAACCGCCTTTCTCGCACCATACCCGAGACACCAAGGTATGAGATTAAAAATGGTTACCAGTCATACTGCTTGATTAATCATTAAAACAGTTAATTGGGATGCTGTTGGAAGCTCAAATTTCCCCACAACCTCCCTCCGGCCTGATGCAGTTCTCAATATGCCTTTCCTTACAAACCTTAGGCATGAGAAACCTGCACTATTGACTTAATTATAAACATAATTATACAAGATGATGGGATACAAAAATGTCTTACCAAATGAAAGCAGTTTGGAGAAACATGGCCCAATGCATAGACAGTTATAATAACAGGATGGAATGCATTCAGATGATGAAACCGATGAGACATGGGCAGAGAAAGCAGCAAGTTTGACTGTTGGGGGGTGGGGGGTGGGATTAGGAATAAAGGACAAATGTGCCAAACCTAAACCTGGCAAAGACTAAGACTAATTCCAGTCTTTAGGTATTAGACTTTTAAATAATGTGTAATACCTACCTCTAACAAAAAGCAAAAATACAAAGATAGCCTTTATTATTATAAAGACCCCATTTCCAGAAATTGCAACTGCAACAATTAGTGTCTTGAATTCCCAAACAATTAGAAAGTATAATTAAAAGAAAAGGTGATGTGACTCAGTGATAAACATGCCCCTGTGTATTGCAGGCATCAATTGAAAACACTGACATTTTTTTCTTTATCCTTTTGTCTGTCAAAAAAAAAAAGCTTTAAGTGGATTAACAAATTACAGATTTTGGTTTTTATTGCATTTTGAGAAAGTGTCCCAACTTTCCTGGAAATGGGATTTGTACATATACATGGGCGGAGGCGCTGTAGCTCAGCATGTAGCGTTGCCACCTCAGGGTTACTGGTCCTTGTTTCAATCCTGGGCTCGGGCTACTGGATGTGTGAAGTTTCACATATTCATCTGGGAACTCTGGTTTCCCACAAGCATGCGGGTAGATTGATTGATTATACTAAATTACTAGGTATGACTGTGTGCACGTATGGCGCCTTTGCAAGGCACTGACATGGTAACCTATACTCCCACTTTTTCCCCAGTGATTCTAGGATAGGCTCCGGATTCACTGTGTCCCATAGTATAGCACCCCTGAAGCACTTAATAGTTTTAAGAGCCCAACAGGGACAGCTTGGATGTGCTGGGATTTGAACTCTTAAACGTTTTATCAGTAGTCCAGAACCTTTACTTCTGAACCATTACAACCCCAAAAAGCTGACCTACTGGGCAGTGTTTTTATTTTTCTGACATCAAATGTTGGAATAAAATTTGTAATATCTTTCTAAGAACAACCATTACTCAGTGAGATTCACCTTTAAACACTGAGTAGTGTTTTGGCACAACAATGATGCTTTTAGAACATGGCAAAGAACCACAGAATTACGTAAGTCAAGCACAGTAGATGGGTGAGGTCCAAATCTGGTTCCTCCAAAGTGGAGAAAGAGATCCTTTTGTGGATCTCCTATTAGCATTCATGGATTGAGGCAAGGAAGTTCCCTAAGAGATACATCAAAACCATCTTGCTTCCTCAGGCAAACCATGTCCCAAACCGGGCAAGGGGAATGGTACTTAGCAGGGGATGAAATTCCTATAGGAAGTGCTGGAATTAAAAAGCTCTAGAGATCAGGGGTGCAGGAAAAGATAGTTAAGACACTGCTGGGCCTTCTGGTGTAGGTCATCCCTCTTGTCTTTAACAGGGCAGGAGGCCATGCTGTACTTATGAAATGGGTGGGAGAGATTGGAAAGTGTAGAAAGTACAGAGGGAGACAGAGAGGCAGCAAGATTCCTACTGAGACCTACAGCTGATGGTTAAGAAAATGGATAAAACTGTCAACAGTCAGAGAACAAAAAGCAGGAGTCAGTAGTTGCTCTGTGCTTCATGTCATACTGATCAATACTATATATTTATCCAGCTTGTTTATCATTCAATGACCAGAATTGAATGACTTTGCTGCACCATGCAACAGTAAGCATTATGATCCTGTCCTGAAAGAGCAATTGGACCTCGTCAATTAGCAGCTGGCACACGGCAATGTTAATCCTTTCACTAGTCCATTAGTGAATAGATGCTGCTGAAGATAATTACTGAGCAGCAATCAGGGTCATTTAACAGTCCATGGAGTCGACTGGCTTGGGATTTGTTCCCAAGGACAGTAAGACTCAGGAGAAAAAAGGAATGTTGAAACTTGACCACAGAAGCATCATCCTTTCTTAACTAAAAAAAAAAGCATTTGCAACCATGGAATTCATAATAAATTGGAGTTTTTGTCAAGTATAGTTACTTGTTCCAGGTTTGACAGTATACTGCACTAACACACTCCTTAGTGGCCATTCATCACCTAACTCATCAGCTAATTATCAAGGTCTTCATGTGTTGATTTTGGGGTGTCTGTGGAGAGAAAATGCAGCTTTTTATAGATCTGCCTCCCTTTAATGACCCAAGTTTGGTGCGTCTTGAATTAAACCATTACACAACAGTCTTCTATTTATGGTAGAGAAGCAAGTCATTGAGGTGACTGTTTTCTAGGATGGCCGGATGACAGTCCCATTCAAATGAAAAACAATAGGACACACCAGAAACACTCAGCTTTATGCTAGTACATGAGTCATCTGTGTGTAGGCTACTTATTCACAGACCAAACAGCTGCCCATTGCTTTAGTCCCTGTTTACTTGGGCTGTGTGCGTACACAAGAGCAAAGTCCTATAATACACTTGACCTTTTGGTTCGTTCATCAAATATTAGGTCGATGTGTAAGATTAAAATGAACTTTTGATGTGTCCAAACAGTGGTGCAGTCGGTAGCGTTGCTGCCTCACTGTTCCAGGGTCCATGCCCAAGCTTGGGTTATTGGGTTAGAAACATACAGGCAGGTAAAATGGCTATGCTAGATTTCCCCTAGGTGTGAATGTGTATATTATTGATGGAAGATAAGTAACTGAAGGAAGCTTTATAGAGAATCGTTTGGCTAGAAATGGCCAAAAATGGCCGGAGATCCCATAGCCGTGAGTGAAGAGAGCAAAATTGGGTGTGCTCTCAGTGTGGAAGGGGCAGTATACACTCTCTCCCAAGTCAACTGGAGCACCACTGGCCAATCACGGGCGTCTGTCGGGTCATGTATACAGAAGGTGGGTGGGAGAACTTTATTCCAAGCAGAAGTTCAAAAAGACATGGCGGCTGGTGTCATGTGTCTCGGAGGAAACGTGATAGCCTCACCCTGCCTGACTGGCAGCCGTCATGTAACATGTGGGAATTGGACATTGGAAAAAAAAAGGCTAAAAATGACAAAAATATTAGTTTCCATTTTTAACACCAGACACCATGTTGCAACTTGTAGGAAAACTCACTGGCTAATGCACTACGGTCTATTTTCCCACTACTGCACTGTAAATCTTCCAAACCACCCACTTGACATGGTGTCTCCAAGACAACACTTTCCATACAACAAAATCAGGAAAGAATTATCAGCCCACCTGCCATCATGAAGCAATCAGATGACCTTCTGTTTCATACTTGAGGGCTTACCTCACCTGGGCCACTTCCTTATCTCATTCCCTACTTCACCTGGCCTCACTTGAGCCTAGAGCAGAGAGTGGACTAGACCATCTGTAGCACAGTCTGCTCCTCCTGTTCCTCTCCCCTGGAGAAGTGTAGTGCACCGGGCTCTCCATGCACCAGAAAACCAGCCTGCCATCTGGCAATGTAGACATGACAGCCAGGAATTACAGGCTCAGGTCCTGAAACTTCCTCATCCTGACTCTTCCAACCAGGTGAGCTTGAGGCAAAGCAGAACCTCTCCGAAAAAAAGAAACTAATGAGAAACAGCATGGTACAGATACTAGGGGTTTGAATAGATTTTCTAGTTTGCTCTGAAGGAACATGACTAAAATGAGACACTTACACAGAGCGAATCACATAATATCACTAGAAGTCACTGGACTATTGAATGAATGTTGTATTGTGAATATTCCATGATATGGATAATGATGGATTAGGAGTCATTCCTAGAACAGAAATGAATCTGTCTCTGTGATAACAGCTGCATGGGGAGGTTTGATTTCACAGCAGTGAAATTCCTCTTTAGACAGAAAGAAGACAGAGAGATAGGTGGGTGATATTTGATGGGTAAATGGTTACAAGCTCTTCTTTACTCAGCTGCTCCCCTGCAACAAAAAAAAAAAATCACCTATCCACTTAGCTTTAACAGCAAAGTGAGGATTGTGAGTGCAGAAGAACTGGGAAAGAGACCAGATGAATGAGTATAATGGAGACCATTGATGGCTGAGGACGAATGTATAGCACTTGACCAATGACATGGAACCTTGTTTAATGGGTGGGACTGATGAAATTGAACAGGTCACCTGTCCTTGAAAAATGACCAAATAGTTTAAAGTGTTTATTAAAAGAATAAAACAAAACAGGTGAACTGTGCATAATTATGGCCACACAAGAATCATGGTTTGTTGCTGGATATGGACCTCAGCCAACATACAGATCAAGCAACACACATACACACACGCGCAACCTGGTTACTGCTCTGGACTTTACTTACAAATGGCCAACACATTATAATCACCTTAATCACTAGCTGTGCGATGTAGAGTAGGGGTGTGGGATTAATCTAGCAGCACTGTCAGGGAGACTCATGCAGTGTAATCCGTCTGTGCCACATCCACATTCACACAGCACTGGGATAAGAAAGAAGAATTAATACTAAATAGGGGCAGAAGGTTGTGAGTTCAAATCCCACCACAGCCAAGCTGCCAATGCGGGGCCCTTGAGCAAGGCCCTTAACACACAACTGCTCAGTTGTGTAAATGAGATAAATTTAAGTTGCTCTGGATAAGAGCATCTGCCAAATGCCTTAAATGTAAATCTATTACTTACCGTAATATAACTGGTACTAATTAAATACACTGACAGAATGTCAGAATCTGGAGATTTTTCACTTTATCTATGGACATAAAATTCTAATATATAATTTTTCCATTCAAGAACATTCGTAATGAACAACATTAACAGAAAGCATCATTTGAAACATAGTGATTGTGAAACCACAATACTTCACCATACTTCGTGTCCTTTTTTTTGTTATTTCCCACATCGCAGGGCTCTGAGGGACGGACATAAGGACAGTGAAGATCACAGAAGACAAAAGAAGAAAAGCGACCAGAAGAGCGATAAGCACGTCTGCACCCTCTCTCTCCGGAGACGAGTGAATGTCATTAAGCTCTCTGCATCTTCCACTTCTCCCGTCATGCCGCTGAAGGATTACAGTCTGTTCTCACTGCCCAGTGGCAGTACCACGCTATCGCCATAGCCATAGATCACACAAAACACCAGGCAAGCAGCCAAACACTTTATGATACAATACTAAACATAAAGATGGACAATAGATAAGGGCTAAGAGGGTTTTGACAGAAATGGAAGTGCTAGTCTTGAAAACTCATTATTTTATCTTTCAATGGCTATAGTCCAACAAGAGTATAACTTTGAATGTAGAAGACAGAATGTTGTTAAGGTTGAGTTATCGTCGTAACTGTGTCCTCAGTATAGTCTTATAACCGTGGCATAATTACCGTGAAGGACAAAGTCATGGATGGCAATGCGATGAACTTCATATACTTCCAAAGACACTAAGATTACTGAGGCATTGGAAGAAGGAAAGGGAAGGGAAGGAAGGAGAGAGGAGAAATTGAAGGAAGGAAGGAAATGGAAAGGAAAGAAAGCAAGACAATGAATGAAAGAATAAACTGGACAATCATAACTGTTTTCAGATAAAAGAAGAAAAAAAATAGATATCCCAGATGCAGGCTGATCTTATTTTTACAGAACAATGACTTTACGCATATTACTCAGTGGATGTGCTACATCCACATCTGCTTGCAGTAGACAAATGGAGAAATACATCTTCAGCAAATACTTCTTACGCCAAATTTGGAGCGACCCGACAACAGCGGGGATGGTGGGGATTCGTCCAGATTTGATCAGATGCTCAGAGACTAATGGTGAAATTCATTTAGCCAACATGTCTACTGAATCCAAAACATTTCACTTCTGAAACACTTCCTGTGCAGGGACTATCATAAGTTCAATCGGCATGCCGAAGCCCCTCATGAAAGCTCCTAGAGGGGAGGAGGGGGGGAGATATGGTGGATGTTTGTTCTGATGTTCCTCCTATACTCCCAGCAAGGTATGCACACAATCAGTATAATTACCATCAACATCCCAATAGAGGAAGACACACATATATATATAGCACATAAACCCAGCGGGGTTTTAAATCCAAAAGTTCTCACACATATGGCTTATTTACAACACCATGCAAGATTGTATCTTAGCCTTCTGCAAGCTGAGCTAAGGGAAAACAGACGAGCAGTGAGGCACTGAAGAATGTAAAGGGTGACATGGAGTGCAGTATGCGCAAGAATAAATAGGCTGGAGTCGAGGAACAGAGACGTACCCGGCTTATCTTTAAAGTGAAACAGAGCTTTCTCGATATGAGAGATTACAGCAGGATGGAGCTTGTAGTTGGATGTAGTACATCCCCCATACTCAGACTGAATTATATTGTGTAGCAATATGTGTGTAACAGAGTGCTAAATAGACTGCAAATAATTACAAGGCAGCGGAAATGTTCTGTTCAGGAAAGCACCAATCCCACATTTTCATCTTCATGCTAACTTTCTGCTTGAAAAGTTAGTTATATGAAACGTCCGAGGCGTTTTACCAGAGTGGCCTTTTAGATCATCCATGTCCTGTGTTTACTGTAAGATATGCTTCGATGTATTTAATGACTGCATAATTCTGTGCAGATTGGAAAATATGTTAAATCTGATCTATTCCTGATCCATGCCAATAGTAGCCCCAAAACGATACTCGGGAACATTGGTGCATTACGTATTAAAAACTCTGTAATGGGATTAACAGAAATCAAACTTTCCTTTCCATATCTTTGTCGGATTTCTGCCTCCCTGGGTGCTCAACAGCGAACTGTGCCAAAGGGGCTGCTACCAAACTAATGATCCAGGTTAGGAATGAATGCCTCAGAGAGCTCGGCACTAGGACAGAATCGTTTATAGAGACACAGAGAATGAAGCCCTGCTGCTACATGCACAAGACAGGATGAAACAGAGAGACTAAACAGCTAGACCAGGAGTCTATTTAATATTTCATTGATATTAAATTACACTGCTGAAATCCCAAGCTAATGATATTCACAAGACTCCACAGTGTTAAACTGCACCTTCTACATTCCTGATGGTCAGTGGATGCCCAGCTGTGATAGGCCTGGACGGTTGTGTTTAAATCCCAGGACTGCCAGGACTAAGCTACCGTTTAGCCCTTAAATCCTCAACTGCTCACTTAGATTGTACTCTGCTTCATTTCAACACTATATTGAATAGAAGCATTTACCAAATTAAATAAATGTGCAAGGACAAAAATAAAGAAAGCGACATCAGCAGCACATTTTTAAAGAGCTCATTACTCTTTTCACAGGAAGAGCTATTGCCTCAAACCGCATTAATTAATGATGAGTCACGGTGTGATTGAATGCAGGGTAAAATTAACCTATAATGTCTCGAAAAGACAGGAAAATCACATCATGTTTCTTCTTTCCACACCATTTGGAAAATTGTGTGAGATGAAATGGCATAAATAAATTACCAAATGCCATTGTGTGCAGCCTGCAGCCTGTTGGAGTCACTGGCCTTGCACATTATTCTGTATAATGATGTTTATAGTGCGAAGGGAAGGTGAGACGAGCAGCCACACACATACGCACATACACACACATATCCCAAGCTGAGGCGAAGATAATGCAGCTTGCTTAGAAAGCAGAGATGGGATTAGTTGGGCACGGGACAGCCTGGTGCCCATTGTGAATCTATTGTGTATCGGTTTATCATTTGTTCTCAGAGTGCCAGCCATCTCACACTGAACCACAATTCTGCTGACGGATGATGCATGGCTTTGTGGGACATGCATAAAGTCGGATGTGGCTTGTCTCTTGATTATGCGCGCGCACACACACACACACACACACACACACACACACACACACACACACAAAGAAAAAAGTGTGTTAGTAAGATGTTGGGC
>JAOVVH010000001.1:10337560-10352519 GCA_028566435.1 Scorpiodoras heckelii
CACACACACACACACACACACACACACACACACACACACACACACAAAGAAAAAAGTGTGTTAGTAAGATGTTGGGCCAGCACAAACCAGCAAAACAGCTTCAATTCTCGGTGGCATAAAGTCTCTGGAACTGTACCGAGAACTTCCAAAAGATATTTCCTCTGGTGTTTTGATTGTGATGGTGGAATGGTCTAACACATGCTCCAAAATCACATACAGTATGTTCATTGGGGTTTGGTAATAGTGACGTGCAAAACAAATGATTTGATCATTTTAATACTACTAATCAGAAGGACCCTTATGCCACATGAATGGGGATATTGTCCTTCTAAAAAGAGACCACTCCTTTTAGGATAGAAATGATTCATCATAGGATAAAGGTGATCATTCAGAACAGTTTCCCATAGATTTGCAGTGAAATGTCCTTCTAAGGAGAAAAGTGGACCACGCCAGCAAAAGCCCCTTCCAGCACAGCAAAACGATGAGAAGTCCTCACCGTAGCGGTCAGGCATTTAGCCCTGTACTGTTCTCTTAGGCTTCTTTAATCACTGTTTTATAACCACAGACATACAAAATCCCTGCTTCATAACTCTTACTGCCATAGCAATTCTCAACCTCATCCTTCACACTGATTAGCCGCATTCAATTCTGTGGTAAAACATTCATATATCAGGTGGATAATTGACCTTACTGCAAAGCTTGAGCGTTGCTTAGCATAAAAAAAATTATTTACAAATTCAGAACTGCATAAAAACATTATCATCATTATTAAATCTTTAGTTGCCCTCAGATGGATGCCTCTGGTATTGTAGATTACACAACAGAGAGTTAGCTAGTAAGCTATCTAGAACATAGCTGCTGCAGCTAAGCTAAGAGTAAGCAAGCCTGCTAACATGGCTAAAATGATTTATAGGCAAATGGCCTGGTTATGACATATTTTGACAGCTTTGAGTAACATTCAATTAATAGTAGAGCTGTCAAATTAACGCGTTAATGAACGCGTTAATGCGTTAAAGATTTAATCGCGATAAAAAAATTAACGCACCTAAAAAAATTAACGCAGATTAAAAATTTGTTAAATTACTCAAACCAGCGCCGCCGCGGTGAAGACATAATTGACCGTTACGTTACTCGTTTTAGGCCGCATTCCAATCGGAATTCCACACTGAACATGGTACAGAATCCCAAGCGCACTCCATAGCAAACTCAGTTACTGAAACGGCTCTATTTGAAACAAGCCCTGCAACGTCATCAACAGCGGACAGCTGGCTGGTTGTGTTCTGCATTAGAGCACTCGGCTGTAGCATGTAAACAAGCTAGCAGTTTAGCTGTTCAGACTCATTTTATATGTTTTTGGCAATTTTGAAATAAATGTGATGAAACGACTATGAACTGTGGGTGATGTATTTTAACTTTTTAATGTATGTTTTGATTGAAACGTAACTTTTCTCTTCGGTTGCAACGTGCCGCGTTTCTCTAATTTAAACTGGCGAATTGATGCCTTTAATTAAACTCCAACTCTAATCAGTATATCAGATGAACGAAAGACAAAAACTATTTTTATTTTAAAGAATGAAAGGACATCAATTATGTTTAATGTTTCACTTTTACACAAGTGAATAATGAGGCAACGTTCAGCAGTCGTTTCTCTTAAAATAGACAAGTGATAAATGGCATCAGCATTTTCAGTGGGCCTACGATGCCGATCTGCACGTACAACACAAATCACAATGTACGTTACAAGTGCGATTAACGCACATTAATAAAAAATTTATAAAATAAATAATAAAAAAATTAAACGCGTGACAGCACTAATAAATAGTTGAGAATATGTCAAGGAAATCTCGAGTGATTCTGAAATCTACCTGCGGCTAGCTATTCAGGGTAGCAGGAAGGCATATTCACATATCCTAGCATTTTACTGAGGGGGCAGGCAGGTAAAGAGATATTGACAGACATTTTTTTGTCATTTCATAGGCACATAAGCCTTGTATAATTTTTTAATGCTGATCATGTTTTCTCTTTAATACCAATAGGTCCATTTTATTCATTTAAGCCACACATGCAGTACAAATGCACAGTGATTTTTATACATCCTTCAAAGGAACTGTGCTTTACTGTAGTTCAGCTTCATTCAAATCCATTTTAAGGATGACACAAGACAAGTGTGACAAGAGTAATGCTGTTTTAGATATTGGAGAGAGTCACATATCCTCCTAATTCAAACATAAATAACAAGGTTAGTGTGTGTCACACTCAAAATGATCTCCAAACACACACACACACACACACACACACACACACACACACACACACACACACACACACACACAGCCAGGATATGGCAAACACTGCATTCCACTGCAGGAGGGTGAAAGTGCACGTGTGTGTGGTCAATCACGGTTTTGGGTACGTGTGTGTGAATACAGCTGCACTGTGATCATGACTGCCATGTAACACAGCAGTGCTTGCTCAAAACCTCCTTAAAAACTTCCCCTTCAGAACCACTGGAAGTCTTAAAGAAAGGCCACATAGACGCTTTGTGTGCATCTGTGACTGAATGCATTACCCGTACATTACCACAGGCTCAAATCTAAGAATTTGTACTATGTCATTACCCTCCATGCTATTCATACTTCCAGCAGTTCCTCTTGTGCTAGATGGACCAAAATCATAATGTACACCCCATCAAGCCTTCCACATAATCGAAATCATCTTGATAAAGTCAAATGGCCTCGGGTGCAGGCTAGACTTCCTGATGGGAAACATCTGACGGAGCGAGAAAGTGCAGTTCTGCATGAAACGCGCCCGGCTTTCAGAGACACAGCTCCGAGATGGTGCTGATACAGTCAGCTGCAGACAAGATAGCCACGAAAGCCATGAATGGGCCTTGCGTAATTGTATCAGACTGTCTCGGCCACAAGCCTGCCCATCAGTCCATGTGCTGTCTACCAGTTGCCCTTTGTGCACAGATCTGAGACGAGATCTGTTCCTTTTCCGCCTGTTAATGTTCAGGTGTAAACGGTAGAAAAACTCCCAGTGTAGAAGTCAATACTATCAGTACCAGAAAGGAATATTCAGTGTACATTTGGAGATTTTTTTACTTTCTGAAATCATTTTTTTTCCATTATAATTTGTCCCAACTCACAACCATTAGAATGACTGAAATGGTCATTAATAAGCATCAGTGCAACAATCTTCATAAAAGATGTACATTAGACATCGCATACATTTATAATTCACAGCTACAAACAGTAAAAACTCTTTCTTTCAGCCTCCCTATTTGTTTTTAAGTGATCACTGGAGAGTAGAGTAACCTGATAGAATTTGGTCAATATAACAAAGCTTCTTTGAAGCCATCTAAAGGAAGTGGCACTTCAGGTTGTTAAGACCAACCCGAGAATGCTTATAAAAAAAAAATGAGACAGCAGTGTGCTTCTGCGATGAGGAAAAGTACAGTAGAAAAAATGTACTATTTTCCACATTTTAGGATAATAATAAAATCCTTGACTTAATGCATATGGATGCATACAGTGCTCGATGTAGGCTTTGAATTCCTACAGCTAGGTTCAATTCAGCAAAAACGTGCTGATGGGTGGACTGGCTATTCTAAATTTCCCTGAAATATGAATTAGCCTGCGAGTTTGTTCGCACATGGAACCCTGTGAATGACTTGCATCACATCCAGGATGAGTTTTAAGCATGAACAAAAATCTGCTTAGGATCACAATAAAGACCTGTAATATTAGAATTGGATCACATCTGCCAAACACACAAAGAACCTTTGGGACAATTTCTGGCTATTAAGTTTTTCAGTTATTACAAAAAACTTCAGGTTCTTGGATATTGTGTGTCTAGGTCAAATGTCAATTTAAGGTACTGATATCCATGTCTAGCACTGATTATGAACTCACTCTTAATAATTAAAGAACCCTATGTAGTACAGATTGTCCCATAAAACAGGTCACTAAAGATGCTGTTGCTCCTACTAGAATGACTGAGTTCCTTAATGTAATTCGTAGATGTACAAGCAATGATGTTGCAGCAAGACAGATAAGGCAGACACATAAGCTCTCTGAGACATAGCAGGACAACTCAGGACACTGTTTAGGTTTATATCAAGTGGCCATTCATGTTTGAACACCAACAAGACCATTAAATGCTTTGAGTATGAAGGTTTTTGTTTGATAAGGTGAGAATTTGGAAGGGACGCAGTACTGACACTGTACCAGCTATAGTAACAGTAGCAGCAGCGACTGGCTACATAAACAATTCTGGTGGCAGCCCAAATGTTGGCAGCGCATAGAGAAGCTCTGGTCCCGTGTGCCACAGCCCATTCAAAATGGAGGGTCGTTTCCTGTGCTCAGACAAGGCGGACATTATAACTCCTGTAAAATTTCAGACCTCTGCCTGACCTCGAACACAGGCCTGCATTGTGAGGGCCGATCAGGCCCGACTGGAGCATGTATTCAGGAGTGCCGAGTTGCCAAGAACACGCGGAGCTCTTTTCAACATGTGCCATTCTGTTCCCCTGACCCAGGAGAGGCAGACTGCTGACTGGCTAAAAAATTTTTTTTGCTGTTGAATAATTATAACCGATGACAGTGCAAGAACCCCTGAACCCCCTGTAGCTTTGTACTGCTGCTCTAATCATTTGCTCATCACAGAACTCTTATTCATGATTTGACAATACTGAACAACGCTAGTATTGTTTAACATTGTTTGACTCTGGCTTGCTCATTAGAGATCTAAATCTATATCTGGATTTCTGTAAAGCTGCTTTCTGACTATTTCTACTGTGTCATACAAATGCAATTCAACAGAATTTTCGCTTCCTGGAGAAGAGAGAGGTCGGAAAGTCTAAGAAGAAAAAAATCATAACATGGGCAAAAAAGCAATTCTATCTTCCAACAGTGAGATGTGCCGACCTGACAGTTTTTAAATAAAGCCCCATTCACATAGATGGAGCAGACAGAGGAAAGGAATAAAGAAGAAAAGGCTGACTCAGAATTATCTGTCTCACTGACAGCAATCTCTTAATCACCGAGCACCGATAGTTGCCAGATCCTCTTTTTGTCTCGCTAGTGGTGCAAGTCATTGTGGCAGAGTGTACCAGAGTGATTTAGCCACTCTGCAATAGACTGCTGTAATGACTTCTCTGATTTTCAGGAAGTGACAAGCTGGCTGCTCTGAAAAACGTCCTCCATTTGGAAGAATGCCGAAGGCTCCAGACAACCTGAAAACAATGATGTGATCTTGGGTCCTAAACATAGTGAATTAACGAGGGCACGTGCTTAGAGGACACTTGACTTCTTTTTCAAATTAGCAAACAATGCCTTGCTCTAATGAGATCACGGCTTTAACATACTGCAACACAAGTTCTGTCTCCACCACCAGGTTCCCCTCATTTCTTGACCAGACAACTGCATTCATTTTAATTCTGGTACCCTGGGCTTAAAAGCTAAAAGGGGGAGGTAGAGAGACATTGCAAATACATTACGGTAAGAGTACTGCACTGAATGAATGAATGATATCTTAGTGAGGAAAAATATCTTACATTTAGGAAATACATATCTTTTACAAGATTATTAAGTCTATTGATTATTAAGTCATTTTTACTAATAGGCATCTTCATTCTAGATGTAATCTAAGGAAATCTATCTGCCAATGGAAAAACGCAATTTGAAGCTTGACATTAAAAAGTAAATCTTCATAAAAGCAGGGTGGTATACAGACTGATGGTAATCTTTTTCCAATTCACCCTAGTGACATTTATGTTGACTGGAATGACATACAGGATAGACATGAACATAAGACATTATATTTTATATTTTGCATCATTTAGCAACAAAGGAAACTATTGTTCACCTTATAATTATGGCTATTAAAGGATGTCAGTATCAGATCTGAAAGTATTGATGTTAGTACCATATTGGAAATGGGGGAAAAAAATGAAATCGGTACATCCTGATCCCTGATATTAAGGTATTTCATGCATACATGTAGAGCTTTTAAATTTTGCGT
This sequence comes from Scorpiodoras heckelii, assembly GCA_028566435.1. Classification (NCBI taxonomy): domain Eukaryota; kingdom Metazoa; phylum Chordata; class Actinopteri; order Siluriformes; family Doradidae; genus Scorpiodoras; species Scorpiodoras heckelii. The sequence continues at coordinate 10,343,585 of JAOVVH010000001.1, forward strand.
AGAATATTGAAGTTGAAGAAAAACCTATCCGGGGTAGTTGAATCATAAATTGCTAGCCTATGTGTCAAGTAAATGTGCTATGCGCTTCCATAGTTTTGCTGCTTAGAAACCTAATTGATTAGACCACAAATTAATTCATTTACTAACCAATGGTGTGGCAGGTAGCTAGTTAAGGATGTTAAAACGGGGTAATGTAAAAGAATAAGCACTTTGTTTTGCTTAGTGTTTCTATATACCTGTGTGTTCCTGATTAACTCATATCTACACGTATAACTCTTAGAATTAGCTTTGCATGTAATGCAGTAAAGAGGAGGTTTTAATTTCTTATTTCATTTCTTTTTCACTTGGCAGTTCTACTGGGCAATCATGAACAAAAATACCGATTGAAAAACGATGAAGTCAACTTTTCACCACATAACTGCACGCCATAAAATCCCCTCTTGAATCTTTCACTGTAAAAAAAAAGGGCTGTATAAAAGGTAATTTTCTGGCAGCAGGGCCACCAGAAAATGTCTGTAAAAAAATGGCAATTATCTTTACCACACGCTGTAAAAAAATTTTTAAAGAACAGTAAATTTCTGGCAGCAGGGCCACCAGAAAATATCTGTAAAAAAAAAAACAAAAAAAAAAAACAGTAATTATCTTTACCATACACTGTAAAAAAAACTGTAAAAAATGGTAATTTTCTGGCACCAGAAATGTATATTAAAAAAAGAAAACCTGTAAAAATCCTGTAATTTTCTGGCCGTTAGGGGTGCCAGAAAATGTCTGTAAAAACAGTAATTATCTTTACCATAGTTAACGTCTAAAATTAAAAAGATATTTAAAAAACAAACAAAAAAGAAAACTTAAATAAAGTGAAACCACTGGAGGCAGTTGGGCCTCAGGTACTTTGCTCATTGGTGCTTCAGTTACATCAGGTTGTTCTTGGGAATTAAACCTGTGATCTTTTACTCACAGGGCTGTATCCTTAACCACAAGCCCACTGTTTACCCATCACCTGTGTTATAAAAAGTACCATAAATCTGAGACTGTTTTACATATAAAACAAACAAAAAACATTTTATGTTACAAAAATCCAGATGTGTCGTGAAAAAATGTCAATTTCAGATTTTTTATTTAAATACATTAATAAACCATCAAAATAAAATAATTTTCTGTCTCTAAATGTAGGTTAACTATACTCTTACATTGTGTAAATTACAGAAAATGCTGCTACTTTTTTCAATAAAGAATGCTGTGTTTTTACGGTCAGTTTTCTTAAAAGCTGTTAAAACATTTAATGTATTCCATTTATACTGATTATTTTGTTAAATCACATGGCACATTTTAATAAACAGTTTATTCTTATAATTTTAATATCATTTACTGTCATTTCACAGAAAAACTGTAAGCTGTTCTCATGCCACTGCTTTACTTTTTAAAACAGATGAGACACAATATACTTCACTCAAATGATAACGTGCATGATTCTAATACCTGGTATTAAGTGTTCAGATCCGTTCAGCCCATGCTATAACAATAAATAAGGAATAACCATTACTGACTGTTCATTAAAAGCATCTCAGTAAGTCTATCCTGGTCCATGCCTGGTATTTCTTTATGGCTGTAAGTGGAACAAAAAGGTACACCAAAGACAATGCAGTCAGTGTTCTGCTGTCAGTGTAGCACCTCTACAACAACCCACACGTTGTTTTTGTTTCTGATGCTGCATTGTAATGTTATCTCATGCCACTCGATCCCTCTGACCTCAGCCTTACAAGTCATCCATATCTCAGCTACTGTCACCCATAAGTGTGTGCATTGTGTTGAACTTGCTCATTGCATTCTGAATAAAAGAAGGAAGCATAATAATAATTACCAATTGCCATAGCACTGTTGAATACACAGCACTCAGTTCTGACTAGTCAGAAAGTGTTGACTGATTTACTAGAAATGCAGTTCGGACAGCACTTCTGGGTGCAAGGATTAGTCATTCCTATAGTAACAACCTACACAGGGAATTGTGTGGTAGGCGATGCATCGTTACTGCAAAATAACCAGATTCACCATGTGATTGATTATTTTCCTGGAACAGCTTATTCTGCCATGTTTTATTCCTTACTTTTCTGTTATCGTTGCTGTTACACGGACAGCATCAAAACTAGTTTGCTCTTTTTTGCATGCATAGTATTACAGTACAAATTTATGATAACTGTATCCCTACATTACCTGTGAAGCTCTGATTCATCACTAAACTATAGGCAAACTGCAAGTTTTACAAGCATTACTCACCCTCAGCCACATTACCGGATTCTGGTGGCCATTTGGAATATGAGCAGTTTGGAAACTCAATAAGGAAAGATTAAGGCTGTTGCAATTACACCAATGTTGTGGGGTTTACTTGCAAATAACTGCTGGGTTAATAGCAGTTTTTAGAGTTGTTTAGAGCTGTTAAGGGTTTTATACACCGACAGGACAACGTGAACCATTCTCAAGGTCTGTTCGGATCTGCGGGGGACTTGGAGCTTCTGAACAGCATTGTTTGTTTGGAGCATTACTGTTCCCAAGACAACTTCTCAGCTGCTTATAAAAGTTGTTCCCCCTGAGATTCAAACTTCATAAATTCCCACCGAAAGACGTATTAGGATGATGTTTGGAAAGCAGAATGCTACATGAAATATCCCGCTATTGGCTGGAAGAGCTTTCCTCCCACTACTTCGCTCAAACGATAATTACAATGAAATGCCAATTACAATGAGATTAAAGAATGCACTGGACCCTATAGGATCTCAAATGCCAGACAAGGCCATTTCAAAATGCTTTCTCCTCTCTGAAAGAGACAAGAGCAGGATTATGGGTTCCATCGGTGTGAAAACAGGATATTGCATCTGCAGGTTATATCATTCGCCAAGAGTTCCTTGGTGAAAACCAGACAGGGGAACCTCGCAGTCGCTTAAGGCAAATGTAGAGAAATGGATGGCAGTCTTAGAAATTGTTCAAATGGAGCCAGCGTAGATTGTAATGATCGTTTTGAAAATATGAAAAAAATATATTCTGCGGTAGGAGTGTCATAGCCAGGAATGCTGGCATACTTTCTGGGGTGGAAAATCAAATATGCTAAATCTGGTTTGTGATTTGTGCAGATAAATTGACAAGTGCAACACGCTCATGAAATCTGGGGGTGGACAGCAGTAGACAATATATATACATATAAAAAATGTAAAGGAAATAACAACACCTCAAGTTCCACAGTTCCACTGAAAATCATTAAAACAAGATGGTAGAAATACATCAGTGGCATCTTGACCATTGAGATTGGTCATGGCATAGTTACAGAGCGACACCGCTGTGAAGTGTACACTTTATCAATATATACACTACCAGGCCAAAATACCAAATGTTTCAAAACTTGTGATTGAAATTGGGCATGAAGTGAAGCACTTATTCTCCTTAAGTAGAAACCCAGGCTCCATTTGGAAACCACACTCCTCCATGCATCATTAACAACCATTACTTTCACTTGTTTGACCTAAAAAGTCTTGATGAGCGAGTGCAAAACGAGACAGTTCTGACAATTCTGAGCATCTGGTGGATGCTTGTTGGCCCATTCCTGAGCAATGGTGTCAGACTGCCAATGGAAGTTTTGGCCTTTGCTAGCACAGTGAATGGGGGAAGGGTACATGTGATGGTTAGCATTTTACACACAACACGTGAAACTATTGAGAATACAGAATACTGGCAGCCTGACAGGACATACACTGTCACCTCCTCATGATGCACGAACAGGCAGGCACTCTTGCCCAGTTGCCACGGAAGCAACTCCGGCAGGCAGGAGGCTACGACGGGGGGTCCAGAGGTCAGAGTTTGGCCCTCCTCAAACAGTTCTTATACGGTTCTTAAACAATAAGTTGCCACAGTGTGAGCCAAGCTCCTGGAGAAAAAGAGCTTCATTGATGCAGTGTGTATTCATCCGAGTGGCTCGCTGACCGCACTAACGCAAGCACAGGGAGCCTCCTGACACAGTGAACCACAAAGAAAAAAAGAAGGAGGGCAGCATTGTGATCATGGGATTACGCAAAGCATGGACGAACAACCTCAGCTATTCTGACACTCTGCCACTGGGCTGTAAATGTGCTCCCGGGCCAGCTAGTTCACTGGTGCATTGTGGAAAGACAATGGCTGAGCCACCACACCCTTTCCTCCCTCATGGCTAGGAGGATAGTGGAAGACGAGGTGTCTGAGACCGAGCGCTACTTGAAGCTGTATAAATAAGATAGAGACAGTGAGGGACATTCCACAGTACCCATGATAGAGGTTTTGGGTTATCACAGACCAGACGCCGAGAGAAGAACGAAGTCTTGCCAAAATAAAGAATGCAAGCCCTACTCTACCATCCAAATGACTCAGTGCAACAGAAGTCAAAAGATCCCAGCCTTCATGTAGAAGCGAGGGTTTGGATTAGAGCACTAGCTTGCTCTAATGAGCAGTGTGTCAAGTCTTCCTGTAGCATCCAGAGAATCCAAAAGATACTTGGGAAGAGACAAAAGAAGAAAAGGTGAAGAGTTTCACCTTATCCCTCTGCCTGTATTATTCTCTATTGATCCATTTTCTTAATTATTGATGTTCTTGCCACATTGCTGAAGGGTGCGTAAGAAAAGAAAGCACATTCACAAAGCCGGCACAATTTCACACGTTCACACACATTCACAGACACCCACCTGCAGACACCAGAGACTTTAGTATAGAAAAGCAGTGCTCTATTGATCTCACACAAAACTAGTATAGTAATCCAGGTCATAGATTTCTCTTGATAATAGACAGGTTAGCATTATTCAGTGTCCATTTTGTTAAAGGAAAGCTTCCCATATAAACGTGCTTATATTGAAATATTAGTGATGTTTTTTAAGTCATTCTGCTGATAAATCGTTGCTTGCATTAATCCTGTGAGACATTAGAGGTTACAATGGCTTCTAATAGGAGAAAATAATTCTCCAACGTAAGGGATAAACGAAAGTCCGCTTTCATTGTTCTTTCCTTACTCGTCATTTTCCAGTGCTGCTTAAATCCATATTATTGACAATATAGAATTGAAGTGAACCAAAATCTTGGACTCAATGTTCCAGAGTTTGTCGCTATATGAGCTATGTTTGCAATGTGTTATGGCAGAGACTTGGCTAGACTAGCTAGAGATCTACGAGATTCCAAACACAAAGAATTCAGTGGTATTAGCATGAAAGCTGAAGCACTGCAACTTATTTATTTGAGCAAAGTGTACAGATGAGAACCTGAGAGACCTGGACAGACTAAAGTACTAGAGTAGAGATCAAGCGAGGGCACCATGATCAGCGGGTAGTCAAACAGCATTGTGGGCAATTAACCTCAGTCATAACTGACCACAATGGACATAAGTGAAGATGTTAAGTATTATGATTATGTGTACAAGGTGGATGTGTCGCCATCCGTGTATGTATATATATATATATATATATATATATATATATAAACCAGTAGGAATAAGGAACTCACATGATGGACAATACTGTAAACATTACAGCTTACTCTCAATGACAAAAAGCAGCGAAAGCACACATCCAGGACCCCCCTGACCTTATTCTTCCTCTCTACCAATCATCATTATTAGGGAGCCAAATTGCAGTTTCATTCGCACTAAATCATTCAACATTTCTGACACTACTAGCTGGACAACCTTGTCCGGGTCACAGTGAGATCGGCTTTGTACTTTGTACTGTATTATTCATCAGAAACACGTCAGTCTACAAATCAAGCTGGTGCTTCAGAGTGTTATTTTTAACGGGAGATCCGAAGGAGCTTATGGGTGATCTTTTGAAGGTGGCTGCCACCTGATAATTGGGCATGTGGAACGTGAGAAATCTGTTTGAACCCCAGCGAAGCTAACATTAACTCATACAAAACTCATTTCATTCTAAGAAGAAAATTTGATTTGACAGCATGTTGCCTGAAGCCAAACTTTCAACCAATCATAACCTTTTTTACATGCTGTGCAGATTTAAACATCATTTCAACATTACAACAATAGTTTTCGTGTTTTTGCCGTGACAAGTCAGAATACTAGTTCTAGCTCAATAACAGGCCAGTAGATATCATTTACATTTACATTTACGGCATTTAGCAGATGCCCTTACCCATAGTGACTTACATTTATCTCATTTATACAACCAAGCTGTTAAGAGTTAGGAGTCCTGCTCAAGGGCTCAGCGGTGGCAGCTTGGTGGTGTTGGGATTTGAACTCATGACCTACTGATCAGGAGTCCAATGTCTTAACCACTGAGATGCCCCAATGCCCCAATGTCCCAGTGTAACAATACATTATACTATATTTTGCATCATCTGAACATGCCCACAGATTAAAAAACGGACAGTACTGTGTGTACGATGTACTGATTTAAAGAGACCCAAATAAGACAGAAGTGCTAATAAATAGTATATTACGACAGCTTTCACACTGTTAATGCACAGAGCAGCCATCTTGGATTTTGAGGTTGGGGTTGGTGAGGTTCCCCTGACTTTTTCGAAACGACTTTTGACTTCAGGGGCCCTTCCAGTTAAAATTTCTGACTGGGAACTCAGACACCGTGACTTCCCAGGTCAAACAGAACGCACTACTAGTCACATTATCTTTCTTATGTGAAATACACGACGTGAATGTTGTCTAGACTGTGGAGTTTTTCTTAATTCTTAAGCAGCATACGTTTCAGAGTAATTGCAACATCTCTGAGGTGAAATCAAGTACATCAACTAACAGTTAACTTGAAGGATTAGCTTGACGGACTGGCTTGCTAGCAACTGAAACTAATAAATGGGGATTGATAAATAAGTAGAATGTGGATGACTAGTAAATATGATGTAATTGGGAGGAAATAAACTAGTTAAATGCTAAGCTTAGCTTCATTCTGCTAAATGTTGTTTATACTGAATTTGGAGGACTTGCTTGGTTCTGCTGGTGTTTTTGCTGACCACAGATATTTTTCATCAACTTTCTGGATTCCTTTTAAGCACAACAGCAAGAGAAAAACAGGACATTGAATACTTTTTGAAGTGCAAATATACACCTCCAGACCCTTTATGAGACAAGCTGGTATGACTGCATGGCCTGATCTAGCATAATGTATCAAACGGTTTCTTCACCAACAGATTGTTTGTGCATGAGGGGTCAGAAACTGTAATGGGTTTTTGTCTGAAATGAGTGATTATTGTGCTGTTTGCACATCTGCTCTGTGCAGGCACAAGCTGCCGTCGTGGGTTTAACTGAGAGAGCCTGCAGTCTCTGGACATGCTTTAACAGGCAACACCTGGCGCCTTGCGTACAGTATCTGACAGCACACACACACACACACACCATTCATGTTTTCTTTTCAAAAGAAAGTTGAGAGAACAGGATTGACCACAGGACCTACAAGTATGCAGCCTAAAAGCTATCATTATATTCTGTGCTTTTGTTAAACCAAAGAAAACCTCTTTAACACCTTCCAAGAGTGTTAAAGGTGTGTGCGACATAAAGACATAACGCTTTGATACAGGTGCTGGATCTCATTTTAAATATTAACCAACCAAATTCTGTTGTGATTATATCATTCATTATATTAACTATATTACATTGTCATCAAATCAAATGTAAAAACTGAGAGATTCGTCAAGATAAAAATGAATTAGATCAGATCAGATTCTGTAGTCTGAAATATCACAGAATTGCGTGTTGCCCAAGAGTAAACTGTAGCTACTGTTACCACCGATTCTGACTGTTTACAGCTATAACGCAAGTTATAACAGGAACTAACTTGTCTCGAAGCCGTTCCACAGCTTTAAATGCGACACAACAATTAAAAGGTATGACGTGTCTTCTTAAATAAATAAATAAATAAAAAATACAAATGCAGACAAAATGCTGGATAAAACACTTCACCATGTGTGGTGGAAAATAATCAACACTTCATGTTGGGACACATCACACCGTCGCATCACTGATCCTTTTCCTATTCCATCTTGTTTTTTTAATCCTCTACATGTTATCTTTCTTCCAAGGCTGACTGGTATTAGAACGTAGCTTTTTTTGTGAGCAATGGCGCAAAAAGTCTGCGAAACCCCTGATAAACCACCTTTCAACAACCTTTACAACAGTCTTAAAATTGCCAATCACAGAAGAACCGGCTGGTTTCTGCCATATTGGAATTATGGGATGTTTGAGCAACCGAAGGACATCTGTTTTGAGTAAGAACTAGCTAAAAGCCCGAGGCAGTTTGAGTCGTTCTTTTCTTCAGAGGCCTGAGCTCCAAAACACACAGTAGTTTTTTAGTGTTTGTAAGAAATAAGAGGATCAGAACTTCATGTACGTCAATGTAATCTTATATATGCTAAGCTTAGCTTAGCATATATAAGTACACACACACATATATATATATATATATATATATATATATGTGTGTGTGTGTGTGTGTGTGTGTGTGTGTTTGTGTGTGTGTGTCTAACAAGTCTGATGTATTTAACTAACTAGTACTAACAGTTTCACACAGTGTAGCATGCAGATGTGAAACGGAAAGTGCGAATATGTTACACAAAGAACATCAGAAAGACTTACAATGCTAAAGTTGTGCCATACTGGACCACAACGACAAAAAATAAAGAACTGATCAGTGCCAACACACCCTGCCTTCCATGCTAGCTGCTAGATTGCCTGGCCAATCACTCAAAGTCGCTAATGTTTACAAGTCTGTCTCATTCAGAGTAAAAAGGAAATAAAATCAATAGGTGCTTTCAAGCTGGATAATCTAAAGCTGAGAATAATTTCAAAGAAGAGCACAAAAAGAGCAAAGCGACTGTTAAAATCTGTTAATTAGTTAATTTCACAAGTACAATTTTAAATTATAGTATAAGATAGAGCAGAGCTCGTGCATGTGTGTGTGTGTGTGTGTGTGTG
>JAOVVH010000001.1:10387253-10398721 GCA_028566435.1 Scorpiodoras heckelii
ACACACACACACACACACACACACACACACACACACACACACACACACACACACACACACACACACACACTATTACTAAAACATCCCTAAGTGAAGTCACACAGTAATGTGGAATGCTTCAATTCTCTTTCAGTGGATTGCTATTCACTTCCTCGGACATCGTGATAACCTGAAATAAGCTGAATGTGGACTGGAAATAAACCAAAGGAAACCAAATCAGTCACAGGCTTTTTGTCCTTTCACACAGAAGAATATTGCAAAACCCAGCATGCCCAGTGGATCATTATATACCTCTCACACATGCACACGACTAGTCACACCTCAGGCAGATAATTTAATTCACCGACATCCAAAATGTCACAATGGAGAAATTGCTGTTAGGCTATTGAATTAGGAATGCAACAGTAATTCTGCACATACAGCAACTCCAATGCGCAACACGCCCTGTATTATATTTCAGATCTGTTTAAAGGGATTGAAAAGCTGATTATTTTTTTGAATGTATAGGATTACTCTGTTGCCATGCTATAAATATTAATAATAGTAAATATTCTATATAAATATTATTTTAATAAAATGAAAAATATAAATATATAAATAATATCACTCATTAAAAATTGTATAGTAATTGTATAGAAATAATATTTTTTTTATTTTTGGTTCTGCATTAGGCAATGGCTAATTGTGTCCTTATTTCAAATATTGTACTTTGCATACAGTATCTTTATATTGTTATTCCGTATTCTGCTGCAATTTGTTTGTTTCAAAGCTACAGCCACAGAAATTTGCACTTGCCTTTGTCTCATGGCAATAAATATTTGTTCTTGAGAAGCAGAAGCTGGTTTTTGTTGTAAATTTAACAGACCATTTACCTAATCTGTATATAGAACTGGTATTAATGTGTCAAAGGTGTTTTTATGATTGTTTATTCCACTGGAGATTCCTTTTGCAGATGGATATGAATTTGTTCTCCGACATTTCAAGCACAAAAGGTAAAAAAAAAGAAGAAAAAAAAGAAAAAGATTTACTGTACAAAAGTCTTTGGCACCCTATTGTTTTTAGGTACAACTTTTGTTATTGATTTTCATTTTTTTAGATCTGCATTGCTGAGTCAGTACAAAAAGACTTTATATTTCCAAACACTACTTTTCTTACAAAAATTTTAATGTTACCCAAAAATGTTTGTGTCAGTAATGAAAGTGACACATTACATAACAGAGCACTTTTCAGACAGAAAAACATAATGAAGGCTGCTGGGTTTTACATGCAAAAAAAGAAGTAAGTGTGACAGGCAAAGTCTCCAGAAGAGCTGTGCCAGTTTCTCCAAGACACTCAGTAAAACTTACCAGCTAATTACTGTACAGTACGATGCAGAAGTCTTATTAGGCACATGCAAAGACTTGCTGTAAAGTAAAGATGCCTTCGAAAATAATGATGTTTCTACTAGTGCTGTCATGTAATAAATTTTTTTCATCACGTTAATTGTGCAATAAATTTTTTTAAATACGTGTTAATCGTGGTTTTAACGCACATTTAGATTTGTGTTGTACATACAGATCAAAATCGTAGGGCATTGAAAATGTTGTTGCCGTTTATCACTGGTCTATTTTAGGAGAAACGACTGTTGAATGTTGCCTTATTATTCACTTGACTTTATTTGATAAAAGTAAAATGTTAAATATGATTGGCATCTTTTGACTTTTAAAAAAAAAAAAAATTTTTTGTCTTTCATTCATCTGATATACTGATTAGAGTTGGAGTTTAATTACATGCATTACAAAGTACATACATTAAAAAGTTAACATCCATCACCCACAGTTCATAGACGTTTCATCACATTTATTTCAAAAGTGCCTACAGCATATAAAATTAGGCTGAAGAGTGTTGTTTATCATGCTAAATACAGTCGAGTGTTGACGGCGCGATCCGGAGGCTGTCCGCTGTTGATGACGTTGCAGGGCATTTCAAATAGAGCCTTTTTAGTGACCGTGTTCCCTATGAAGTGCCCTTGGGATTCTGTACCCTGTGGAGTGTGTACGGAGCAGGGATACAGATTAGGGACACTTGCTATTGGAATGCAGTTTAAAACGAGTAACTTGACGGTCAATTTTGGAATATTTGTGTTCACTTACAGCGCCGCTGGTTTGCGTAATTTAACGAATTTATAATCTGCGTTAAAATTTTTATTTGCATACATTTTTTTAATCGCGATCAATTCTTTAACATGTTAATGCGTTCTTTAACACGTTAATTTGACAGCACTAGTTTCTACAAAAAAAGAAAACACTATAAAGTGCAGTAAACAGTACGAAACTAAAGGAAGTCAATATCTTCCTTCCTTCCTAGTCTTTTTCTTAGACAGTGTTCCCAGGGACAATGTGTGCAGTTTTATAAGGAAATTAGCTTTTAAGTTTTACTGAGTGTCTTGGAGAATCTGCCACAGCTCTTCGGGAGACGTTGACTATCACACTTACTTCTTTTTTGCTTGTAAAACCCAGCAGCCTTCGTTATGTTTTTTGGCTGAAAAGTGCTCTGTTATGTAATGCGTTGCTTTCGTTACTCACATACAAGCATTTTTGTGTAACACTGTAATTTTTTTGTTGGAAAAGTAACATTTGGAACATTTTTGTACTGTCTCAATAATGCAGAACTAAAAAAAAAAAAATAAATCAATCAATAACAAAAAATGTACTTAAAAACAAAAGGGTGCGCAAGACTTGCACATGTCCGCCTATCCGTCCATCCAACATACTGCAACATAGCAAATCAAGCACTGACAAATGTCAAGCTTTCGTCAAATCTGAACTTTTTAATATGTCATGTTAGGTCAAGACTTTTAAGAAAGTAAATGAACAATGCCAGTAAGGAGACTTTGACACATGGTACAAATGTTTCATATTTAAGCTTTGGGTAAAGGATAACCACATTCTTAAAATTCAGATACACATACACAAAAGAAAGCTCATTACAACAAGAACAATCATACTTACTTTTTATGGATAGTGGAGAACCTCTGCACTGGGACTAGTGTTGGTAGCCACCGAGCTACAGTATGAATATTAATCATAAAACATATTAATCATTTACCTTAAGAGCAATACAGCAAGTGGTTGGGATATTTCTTTTTTAAGCAAACCTCTGCAAAAACTTTATCCCGGACCTGTTTTGACAGCTGCTTGGTCTTCACAATGGTGTTAGGGTAAGATTAATATTAAAAGAAAAAAAAAAATACTCGGACCAGGACCAGCAGACGTGTTTATACTGGGATCACGTGACACTTTAATTACACACACACAGGTGGACTCCGTGAATGATGTGGCTTCTGGTGGTAACTGGTGGCACTAAAAGTCATACACACCATTCACCGATAGAGAAGAATAGCACTGGTATTATTTACCTGTCAGGTAGAAGTAAAGGATACTTTACTAGCCCAAACCAAGGGGGTTTAAGTATAATATATTACCACCAGGTGGGGCAAAAGTACAAATAATAAGTTTTGAGATTGATCCCAAACCCTGGAAAGATTTCAGTCTGTCTTGATCAGAAATATGGCGTGAAAAAGTACTTACTAGTTACTGTTTCTGAATATATCGATGCCATTTATACTTACGTTAAATTACAGTAATTGGACAGACAATATTTTCATATTCTCATATTTCAGCTGCAAGTTTACCCCAGACCCAGTCACGTGATCATTTGTATTCTAGTTACTCCTAGAATGCATTGCCTTTTATGTATAATTATATAATTATATATAAATATATTTACAATAATATATTTATATATTATTATAAATATATTATTAGAAATATATTTATAATAATATATTTACAACAATATATAAATATATTATTATAAATATATATAATAATATATTCATATAACGTCTATAGCACGCTGCCAAATTTCACGCAGGTGTTTTTTTTGTTTTTTTTTTTTAACACGTCAACACCAGTGAGTTTCTGAACGATCACATCACGCGCGTGTGAAATACCCCCCCCCCCCCAGAAATGTCACGTGTCACGTGCTCCACATGTTGCATTCTCCACGTGCACGACGTGTACTCATTTTTTTCCGATGCGATTTTTCTATCACGGTATTTTCACGTCCACGTGACGTGATCTCCCTTTTTCCAGATATGATCTTCTCGCGATCCCTTCACACGCGGTTCATCGTGGTCACGTGTTTAAGTGCATGGGTGCAAGTGCAGGGCTGATGAATGAAATATCGAACATGATCACTATTATTCACACGCAGACGTGTGACGTGTGTGTACTTTCCCCAGTGCTGGTGATAGGGTTAGCTGTCACAGACGTGTTGTAGATAAATACAGACCAGAGTGGCATAAGATCCATTCACTATATCTGCAAAACACTTGCTTTTTGTGTGTGTGTGTGTGTGTGTTTTCAGTATTTTTAATGAAAAAAAAAAATTCAAATAAAAAAAAATCAAATCGAGTCGTGTCGTGTCTATCTCCAATCCTGGTCCCTCTGTGTAAATAAAAATTGTAATGAGAAGGGTAATAGGCTGGGGAGGGGGTGGGTCTGTTAGTTCATGTCTATGCATTTGAATATACATATCATGAATATGCATCTCTTAACCCCGAGCATTAGAGTTGTGGTTTGTCAGCGGGTTTGTCTCATTAAAACGAGCTCTGTCCAATTTGCATACAGTCGTCCTGCCTATTTTTTTTTTTTTTTCCAGCTCCAACCCATGATCTCCAATTCTTAACTTCATTTCTGGTGCATGTCTACATGCTTTATTAAGCTATATAAAATGTGTATACACCATTTAATGGTGTGTTTTTATTTATTCATGACCCCACCACCACCACCACCACCATATTAAACAATTTCATACAATTTACATGAGTCAATCTGGACTCATTTCTGGACATCGTTTCGCAAGAGAAAGGAGGTGTATTCATTTCTTTCCTTCCAGTAAAACCTTTTCTGCAAGGACAGTCTGTAGCCAAGATCATTTCGCCACTGCTGAGAACTAAAAAGCAGTGAAAACCTTGGCAAATCTCCTGAGCTTTTTTTTTTTCTTTACCCAATCAGTATATTTCAATTTGTAGCCTATTAATTCGTATTAATTGTGCCAGAATCATCACATGGTCCCTGGCAATCTTAGATCCACTGGATCAAATGATCAAGAAGGTCGTGTAGAACGTACCATGCCTTGTCTTTTTTTTTCTGCTTTTTTAATTTCCAAAATTTGAGAAGATCAGTAATGGTTTGGGCATGGTTTTGGAAATTAATGTTCAGATTTTATTCAACAAAGTCCATGATTTTTTTTTTTTTTTTAAAGAGAGAACCAAATTTAAGCTTGGTTCAGTGATATAAAATATAACAGTGGACATCTCCTGAGGTTTTTTTATTTTATTTATTTTTTATTTTTATTTTGGCTAATCAGTATATTTCAATTTGTAGCCTATTCATTTGTATTAAGTGTGCCAGAATGATCACATGGTCCTTCACACGCAATCTTGGATCCACTGGATCAAATGATCAAGAAGGTCATTTAAAATCTACCATGCCTTTTTTTTTTAATTTCCAAAATTTGAGAAGATCAGTAATGGTTTAGGTGATTTTTAGAACCTTAGAAATTAATGTCCAGATTTTAAGTCCAGAAATGTTTTTATTATTTTTTTTTAAACATTTTTTCATTTTTAAAAAAGAACCATGTTTAAGCTTGTTTCAGTGATTTAAAAATATAACAGTGTACATGCTTATTTTAGACACAATTAAATATTACAGACATAAATATCATAGTCTAAATGTGATCTTTTAACAGGATTACAATTTCCTCTAGATTTACATTTTAGTGTGTTGTGAATTCATTTTTAAATGCATATTTATTTATATATATATATATTTATTTTAATTTTATATTTTCAAATATTTTACACAAAGTACAAAATAATAAATAATGTGTGTGTGCTTTTAAAAATCTAATATGATAATTATAACATTGTTTTTTTGAAAATATTTTATTAATTTCAATTTGACTAGATTTTACACAATTCGTATAGTGTTTCAAGAATAAATTTGATCCCCATTTTATAAAGACATTCAAATATTCCAACAATGAGCATGTTAGTGTCTGCTTTTGTCCTACACCTGTAGCATTAAAAATCAGAAACAGAAATGTCCGGGATCAACTCTTGTCACCGTTTTTGTGCATTGCACCTTGCTGTTGTGTTGTTGTTTAGGGACTTTTTGCGCATTGCCCCTTTAAGACAGAGGGATCTGAGCGGCTGAAGAATTTGCTCTCCTGTCGCTGTGAATGGGGCCCGGGCAGCAGCTTAGCGAGGGGCCCACTGTTTTGTTCTGTTACACATCAATGGGACGTCAAGCAGGGTTCGGGCTTGACAGGCGGGGGGATTAAAGCCTCTTAGCACAATCTATTCGGCCCTCCCCCCCTTGCCTGACCTGCACACTCCAACAATAGACTGAAAGAAACACATTCTTAACTCTTCGAGTACTAAGTTGTAATTTGCAGGTGGCTACAGGTCCAGTTAGCATTGCTAGCTTGAGATCTATCACAAAAAAAAAGGGAGGAAAAAAAAAAAGAAATCCGGTACATTGTACACCATTAGCAGGTTTAAATAGTGCCTCATTCTCCTCAGGGACCCCTACTTATCCTGTCTAAGTTGAATATCAGTCTGAAACAGTTGATCTGGAAATAATGCCTTTCGACTCTCCTCTGGAGTCCCGATAAAGGTCGTGTGTGCTTGACAAAAGTCATGGCACCTCTAATTTGGAGGTATGTGTTGTGTCAGTGTGCAATCCCTGCTATCTTTCCAAATGCTGACAGCTTGGGGTTAACAATAAAGCGCTGTTAACAATAGCCAGATGCTTGTGAAGTGCAAAAGCAAGCGCCAAATGTCCCAGGGTCAACAAACAGTTGTTATTATGTTCTCTCTCTGTCTGTCTGTCTCTCTCTCTGTCTCTTTCTCTCTGTCTGTCTTTTCTATTTGAACAAGACTTTACTTTACAGCTAGACCCAGGAACCAGAGGAATCAGATCCTGCAATCTGAACTATTTCACCTAAACATGCTTAGGAAATAAAAACTCTTAGAAAGTTCTTTCCTCAGTCAGGGTGTCTGGATTTTTCTTGTGTCCACCAGGTGGTGCTGGGTGTAAGCACCCAGCTATCCTAGAAGAACTCTTCTATTCTGGAGGCGTTTTTTGCACAGGTGAAGTGTTCTCTAGGACAGGATTAGTGTTTGAGCAAGAGCTATTATTTCGTTTCTCTGACTCTGCGGTGCAGTTTTAAAGAGAACTGTTTAATCTAAATGTTTACTTTGCCTTGTCGGTTTGACGCTGCAGCACGGATGTCACAAGATTAAAGCATTATGGCACTCATTCCTCATTTGAGACAGAGATTTCAAGTAAGGGCGTCATAATCTGGGTGATAAAAATCATTCGGAAAGAAACACACAGAAAGCTTGAGTTTAAAAAAAATAATAAAAGAATGGTGAAGAAGTGTAGGAAAAAAACTGAAAGAAAAAAGTATTTGTCCTTCGGATAATGCTCCCCTGAGTAGTGGTGTCCAGAAACTCTCTGGGTAAAGCAGAGATGAGACACAGACGGGTCAGCTCTCAGGCTTCCTTATAGCCCCAGACGGCTGTGTAACCCCAGAGAGCATCTGGGAAACGACTCCAAAATGTCGGAACACACACCTCAAACACACACAGCGCTGAACCCTGCGCTGACACACATTACCATTAGTTGGCTTGATGAGATTCTAGAGATCTAGATTGCTTCAAAAAAATTTTGCATGAATTTTTAGATCTGATTGGTCAGAAGGTGCTGATTAATTTTCTATAAGAGCAGCACTGTAATTCAAATCACAGGATTATATTAGTGTGCTTGATCTAATACATTATCCTTCCTTTAGTAACAGATACTTCATGGGAAGCTTCATTTGTAGCTTTCTGTAAGGAGATTTACAGTACTATGCAAAAGTCTTAAGCACCCTGTTGTTTTTAGGTACAACTTTTGCTATTGAGCTTTCTCTTTTTTTAAATTCTGCATTATTGAGTCAGTACAAAAAGGTTTCATATTTCCAAACATTATTTTTTCCAACAAAAAAAATCTGTTACAAAAAAATGTTTGAAAATCGGTAACAAAAGCAACACATTACATAACAGACCACTTTTCAGACAAAAAACATTATGAAGGCTGCTGGGTTTTACATGCAAATAAAGAAGTATGTGTGACAGTCAAAGTCTGCAGAAGAGCTGTGGCAGATTCTCCGAGACACTCAGTAAAACTTACCAGGTAATTACTGTACAGTACGATGCAGAAGTCTTAGACACATGCAAAGACTCGCTGTAAAGAAAAATAATGAAGACGTCTACATAAAAGAAAACACTATAAAGTGCAGTAAACAGTACTAAACTAAAGGAAGTCAACATTTGGTGTGCCTTTTTCTTCAGTAGTGTTCTCGGGTACAATGCCTTTTTTTTTGCATGCAAAACCCAGCAGCCTTCATTATGTTTTTTGTCTGAAAAGTGATCTGTTATGTAACGTGTTGCTTTCGTTACTGACATACAAACATTTTTGTGTAACATAAAATATTTTGGAAAAGTAACATTTGGAAAAAGAAAATCCAAAAAAATATATATTTATAACAAAAGTTGCACCTAAAAATAAAAGGGCGCCTAAGACTTTTGCACAACAATGTACAGTATATATAAATACGAATGTAACATTTACGGAAGGTGTCTTCAGTTATACACTTTTAACTGTTAGAGAGTTCTTGAGCTTTTTAATATCTTCTTTGGGTTTTTCTTTCTTCTTTATTAATTCCAAGAGAGAGAAAGTGAGGGAGAGAGTCTAGTGAGGGAACGACTGTTTATAGTGACTATAATGTTAGTGATAAAAGGAACAACCTTGTCACATTAACTGAGTTTCCATTCAAGTGATTTCAAAATTTTTTTTTTTTTTTTTACAAAAATTGCTTTCCCTCTTAAACAAAGTTTCTCGATATAGGCACTGGAAACAGAAATTGTTGGTAAAATTCCACAAATGTGAACCAAACTTTTTTTCATTTAACTTTAGTATGAAAGCTGGAAAAAAAACATTGCATTGGAAACATTTTTGTTGGCAACAATAACACATTTATGCATACAGGTACAAACAGCATGTAGGACTGGTATAGCTGGACTGATGAGGAGACTCATAATCACAGAACGTTCTGCTCTGCTGTGCTTCTCACACATTTTGGTGCAGCACACTTTAAACAGGCACATTCATGTAGCCGTATAACATGAACAATAGTTTTCTTTCACTGTTGGAAATTAATAATTGTACTAATTAGCTGTAACATAACAATTATGATCATTGTGATTGGCAAATATTTACCAGCTGTCTGAGTCTGTCCATCTCATCGTGTGACCTTTATCTGTTGTGAAGGGAAAGTTAAGAAAGCCACAGGTACACAGTATGCGACATACGTGAAATTAGAGATGGAAACACGTCAAACCCAATGCAGCAGCAGTTTCTTTATGCAGGAAATGACATCATGATTTAAGCCAGTTTTTTCACTAAAAGTCAGTTTGATGGAAACAAGCTGCGGACAGAAAAATTCAGTGCAGTGCTGACAATGATCCACCACCCAATTAATACCTGCTCTGCAGTGGTCCTGTGGGAGTCCTGACCACTGAAGAACAGGAAAAAGCAGGCTAACAGAATACACAGAGAAACAGACAGACTACAGTCTGCATCTGTAGAACTGCAAACTGCACCTGTACAGTCAACTGGTATTTATATATACAGCGTACACAAAGAAATGCAGCTCGGGGTTGGGGTATAGCTACACACACACAAACACATTATATAGACAAAAGTGTTTGGACACACCCCTTTAATAACGAATTCAGGTGTTTCATGGAGTCACATTGCCACAGGTGTATAAAATCAAGCATGCAGTCTGCCTTTACAAACAGTTGTGAAAGAATCTGTCATTCTAAAGAGCTCACTGAGTGTGGTTCTGTAATAAAGATGCCACCGTTGCAACAAGTCAGTTCATGAAATTTCTTCTCTCCTAGATATTCCACAATCAACCGTGAGTGGTCTTATTGAAACATGGAAGCGTTTAGAAACCACAGCAACTCAGCCACGAAGTAGCAGACCACGTAAAGTTACACAGCAGGGTCGCTAAGTGCTGAGGTGCATAGTGCATAATAGTCACCAACACTATGCTGTCTCGATTACTGCAACGCTCCAAACCTAATCTGGCTTTAACATCAGCATAAAAACTGTGCACCGGATGGAGTGGTGTAACGCACGTAGTCACTGGACTCTGGAGCTGGCGGTCTAATGGACAGGTCTGGGTTTGGCGAATGCCAGGAGAACGTTACCCGCCTGACTGCACTGTGCCAACTGTAAAGTTTGGCGGAGGAGGGATAATGCTATGGGGTTGTTTTTTCAAGGGTTGGAAAAGGCCCTTTAGTTACAGTGAAGGGAAATCTTAATGCTTCATCATTCCAAGACATTTTGGACAATTGTATGCTTCCAACTTTTTGGGAACAGTTTGGGGAAGGCCCTTATCTGTTCCTGCATGACTGTGCCCCAGTGCACAAATCAAGTTAACATTTATGTATGTGTGTACATACTGTACATATATACATAATATCATAATATCATGAAAAGATTCAGGGAGTCAGGGGAAATCTTGGCCAAGGGTGGAAACTGCTACTGAATGTATGTGACCATCAAGCCCTCAGGCAGTATTGCCTGAGAAACCGTCATGCTACCGTGATGGACGTAGCCACTTGGGCTCAGGAGTACTTTGGAATATCATCATCACTTAAGCATCAAGAAATGCAACCTGAAACTGTATTATGCAAAGAGGAAGCCATATATTAATTTTGCACCAAAACAACTACGAGACCATCCAGACTGTTACAAATGAAAAAACGGCATTTGTGTTGGCATGGGGGTGCATTAGTGCCCAGGGCATGCTTGATCTGCATATATGTAAAGGTACCAATAATGCAGAGGCTTTTACTGGTATTTTAGAGAGATATATGCTGCCATCAAGACAAAGTCTTTTCCCAGGAACTCCATGTCTATTTCATCAGAATAATGCCATGTTAATGTACGGCGCATCATGAAGAGGAGAATCAGACAGCAGTGACCACAGAGTGTTGAGCAGCTCAAGTCTTATACACAGCAAGAATGGGCAAAAATTCCACTTGCAAAACTGCAACAATAAGTATCTTCAATTCCCAATCAATTGAAAAGTATAATTAAAGGAAAAGGTGATGGGACCCAGTGGTAAACACGCCTCTGTCCCAACTTTTCGAGTGTGTTGCAGGCATCAATTTCTAAATTTGTTTATATTTACATTGAAAACATTTTCTTTGTTCTTTTATCTGTTAAATAAAGCTCCAAGTCAATTAACTTTAAGAAAGTTTAAGAAAGTGTCCCAACTTTTCTGGAAATAGGGTTTTT
>JAOVVH010000001.1:10410258-10426672 GCA_028566435.1 Scorpiodoras heckelii
TTGGTTGGTGGACTATTTTCAGTCCAGCAGTGACACTGAGGTGTTTAAAAACTCCAGCAGCACTGCTGTGTCTGATCGACTCACACCAGTACAACACACACTAACACACCACCACCACATCTTTTGGGGTGGCCAGGACCAAATCTTTGGAAGAGGCAAGACCCAAACAAGACTGATACCTAAAAACATTGCTAACATTATCTATCAGATGTGTGGCACCAGTCAACACAATGTAAATTATTGGATTAATTATTTATATTTTTTAAAAATTAATCTGTATAATTATGTTGAGACTATTCAAGACTATTCCTATTCAAGATTGGCTTTCAAGACAGAATGAAAAGATGGTCTTGAGACCAGTCCCAAGACCAAGACTGACCTAGAGTGCACAGATTATACAGTTATAAAGAGATAAAAAGTAACATTCTTTAATAAAAAAATTGTGAGCATTCGCAAATTTCTTTAGGATAAGAGGAATAAACACTTTGAGACTTGCTGTTATTGGAAAACAGTCAACTCCAGGGTGTTAACAGCATCACACCACCATGCTGACGATTATTGTATTTTCTTATAAAAGCATGCCCCATTGTGTTTTATTCCTCACTTAACTGTCTAAATGCATAATGCAAACAGCCATGCCAAAGAACCAGTTATGGTGCTCGATTGAACCTATTTTTACCTACAAATATCTTGGTCCTACTCTACTTTCTGACTCACTTATTTTATGCTTGTTTTTAGCACTGTTTTTCTTGGTTAAAAAATCTCCCTTTTTCAGGTATAAAGCTCTGCTTAGTTATTATTATAAAAGCTGAAAGGCCAGAGCAGAACTAATTCGATATGCCCTTGTTAGCGAAGACCTTCAGATTGAGTGTATGTACCTTTCCGAAAAGCTCCATGGAATTGTGTTCCACTCTTTACGCTGAGCTCTTGTCATTTTGATGTTTGCTTTTATGTCCTGGACATGTTATTTTGTTATTATCAACTGAAGAAAAAAAAAGAAGCAAAAGCTTCCTGTCTCGAGCCACTCACAAATTGAATATTGTATTTAAAAGTCAATTTCATTGAAGAGATTACGCAAATCAGCCACATGCCGTTTCCCGCTGGCAGCCTCCACCTTGATGCATCTCTTAATTTAGTGCGGTTTACTCTATTCATTTGCAATACTCCACCAGAGATCTTTTCATGCTTCGTTGCTCGCTTATGTCCTTTCCTTTGCATTGTTACGCCATTTTCGTTCATTCTTTCTGATCTCGCTGCTGTCAAAGTCAAACCCTAAAAGCAATTATCCCCTTGACATTTAATGTGCTCGACCAGGGTAAATTTTATTTTACCACCTTTAAAAAGAAAAACTTTAAACACATCCATCGCTCAGGGTGTAGTTCAACTGTAACCGGGTCCTTGGGAGTGTCCCTTCTCTTCACCAGTCTCAACTGCAATTCGTTATGTGGAGGTCAGCCAAAGATCTGCTGTGAGACGAGGAACCTATCAAAGCTGAGGCCTGGACTGTTGGGGTTCCTGTGTAATAGCACTCCTGGCCGGGGGAAGGCGAGACTTCTGATTGCCCCATTTCTTTATAGCACACGTGTTTGTCATTAACACGTCCTACGGCGGTAGTTACAGATGTGATTAAAACAAGTTGGGGGACAGGTGGGTCCTGAAGCACGTTTGCAAGCTCTTTGTTCTACAAAGGTTCTCGTTAGTTGGTTGAAGGAGATTTTAAGGTTGGTGGGCTGAAGGTTGAATTCATCCCCTTAACAAAATGTTCTGTACTACCATCTAAGCCTTGACCTTTGATTATTTATCTTTCTCTCCTTGCCGTTTTTTCTACTTTCCCCTCACCTCTTTGGGGGCTGATCATAATGTAACTGTGGGACTGTTCCCCAAATGCTGCAAAAGAAATCATCGAATGCTTTATAAGTTACATTTTAAAATACTGATTTCTTTCTCAGACACAGTGCCACTCTCTTCACAATGCCGTGTTGTGCTGGTAACCTGATAGGATGGCTAACACCCTGCAGGCTAAGCAAAACGTTAGCAAAACCAGCCACAGAATGGAAGCCTTTTAGCCATTACTTCCTTTCTTTATACATCCTGTATAATATTATTTTTCCTCTTAAAGTTGATGAAAGTGTGCTCATTCAACCACTCCAAAGTATAAAAATAACATATGTGCCCTGGTGTGGGAAATGAACGGGTGTTTTGGGAAAAGAGGCAGAAATGTTTAGCATTAATGGTCAGGTAGGATTCAAAGTGGCATCTGAAAGCAGTGTGAAGCATGACCAGGCAGCTCACTTTCACAGCGCTGCGTTTATAGTAAGCAGCATCTGCGGAGAATCGTTTTTTGCCCTTTTATGGGCATTCTCTATCCTCTACAAATATTCGCTAATGCCATGGCATCTCCTTACTTCTCATTTTTTATTTCTCTCTCACTCTTTCTCTCTCTGGCAGTGGGGTATAAGTGAGGGCTGACAGTGTCAGCACAGTCTGTTCAACTGTCACCTTCCTGTGATTCATCCACTTGAAATGTACCGTAAAAGTGCCTTTTAAAGTGTGTATGTGTGTGTTATTTTTTTCTAATCCTGCAAAAGGTCCATGACACGCTTTTTTTTCCTGTGCACACATAAAAAGCTGTACTCAGTGTGGCAGTGTTTAGGTTGTTCTAGTTAGTCCATTGCCTGTTTATGCAGCCTGCCATCAACACTCCATCTTATTGCGTGCGTGTGTGTGTGTGTGTGTGTGTGTGTGTGTGTGTGTGTGTGTCTGCATGTCATAACACATTTAAAGGGAATATTTAGGACATAACATGACTGAGAACTGAGATCAGATATTTCAGAATATAACTTTTCAGAAAACAATAGCTTCCCATGAATGCTTCTGCTAATATACAGAATGAATAACATTTTAACTGAATGTGAAAAGTTGTGTGCAGGGAAAATAAATTGCAGTGTTTAAATGTATGTTTTTGTATGTGATTTTTGCATGATTACATGATGCATCACATGACAGCCTTGATGCAAAAGCAGAGCAAAGAATAAAGTGACTAAACACAAAGCTTCACAAACTTATAGTGAAGTGCTGAAGGAGAAAATGTCACCTCTGGAAGCTATTAATATGTACATGGTACAGTGGGAGAAGCTTTAAGTACTGTTCCTTATTAAATCTCATTAATGCCATATTATTCAGCGTGTCATCAATTAAAATCAATCATCACTGTTGTAGCTGTAAAGATAATGATGGCTCTGGTTTTAGCCAAGAAGTACCGCTTTGTTCTTGGCTACATAAATGCATTTGGCATGCTTTATGACCACAGCTCATTTGATGACTTCTGACAAAGTTGACAAAGAAAATACCTTTCTGTTCTGTTCCTCTTCTGTAATTATATGCATAAAAACTGGTAATATATTATCCTCATGTTAAACCCATTACAAATGTCCAGGCAGGGAAAAAAGAACAAAATAATTACACGTACACGTATCAAAAATCATACTCAATTAAACGTGGAGGTAACTAGCCAGAAATATACCTGAATGAAAATTGAAAGGTGCCCATACTAAAGAAGTGTCAAAGTAAAAAAGCAATGAATTTTCGCTGAAATTAAAAGTCACATGATATTAGAAGAACATGTTTTTCTTCATTGATGAAAAAAAGTTTAGAAAGGTTAACCTTATTTTTTTTTCTTATAACTTTGTTCATGAGATTAAAGAAAGAAATTTCACCATGCCACCATTATTTGTTGGAATTCTTACACATTTATCATTAGTTTTGATCATGCAAAGGTAGTTTGGGCAATTTGGGCATCCATTCATTCAATTCTTAGTTGACAGTGGTGGAAGGAGTACGAAATACACTGGTTTGAGTAAAAGTATGGCTAATGTGGTAATAACTAGCCATACCGCAGAGCAGTCTGAAAGAGAGAAAGAGCAAGAGTGAAGTGAAATGTGCATACCAAATGTTTGCAGTTCTTGAGATATTGATTTGTCATTTGCAGTGCCCCCTATGGATGAAATTTCAGAAAATTTGGTGTGCCTCTAAAGAATGCAGTTGTGATGCAACGGAGCAAAATTTCATGAAGTTTGATCCTTTACATCCCAAGATATTGGCTACTGAATTGCTAGACTTTTGCTTTGAACAATATTCAGTAGGTGGCACTACTCCACAATTGAAGCCTAGTGAGTGAGATAGTGCTCCTCCCAGAGGCCAACGTACCATAAAATATTCATCATTTTAGGCAAAACTGTTTTTCGTGCTATTGCCTGAAAAAATCCTTTGAGTCTACCCCACTTCAGGGGGTGCTAGCATGAAGGGTAATACACATCTAAGGACACAAACTTTATATTCCATATTAGAGTTGTGGGCGTAGAAGCATACCAATCGTCATGCGGATTGGTGAAGTCTAAGTATATGATATTGTCGACTAAATGTTGGTGAAAAAAAAGGAAGTAGAAGACGAAGAAGAAAACTTTGCCATGAAAAACCCTACATGACCGCCAGCACTAGCTGCAGTGTTCATAATTAACTTGTGTAAATATGAAGGTAGTGATCAAGAAAATTATTCAAGCAAGAATAAATAAGTCATCAGGTGAAATGTTAATTAGTAATTGATAATCATTTAATTTAATTACAAAATGTACTAAATTCTTACAACTAAAAAACAACAAAATGTTCAGTTTTCTGTTCTGTTCTTATGTGAACTAACCAAGCTGTGCTGAAGGGAACACCACCTTGATCATCAACAATATATATATGCAAAGGTAATACCAACTGGCTAGCTATACGGTGTTAACCGATCAATGTTGGCATTTCGGTAGCTTGCTAAGTTTGTGACCTAGCTAGCTAACCGTTAATTCATACAAGTTTCTAGCTAGATAGTTATCTATCTAGCAAAGATGCCCCTTACATATTACCTTGAACATTACCTATAGGCTGTAGCAGCACTTAGGGTATAAGTTATATTTAAAGTATAGCTCACTCAACTAGCTAATAGCTTACCTGTACATGTTTCCACTGCTTATGTGTTGAGCTGTGAAATGCTGATATCTCCACTGAGTTCGACTTTGGATCTTTATCATGCTAAATTGGGCTAGGGATGCTCATCTTGTCTCCACTGTCTCAGACATTTCTGCTGCTGCTGAATAAAGCATTTGGTTTATGAAATGCAGAGTTTCAGCAAGAATTTGCTTTATTTTGATTGAGTCTTAAAACTAAAGTATGAAATATTTTTTCTTTTAAATAAAGTATTGGGTTACAGTCTATTGAGGTTAACTCTATTATTATTTTTCAATCCATAATGTAGATTAGTTAAATATTTCATTGATAAAAAAGTCAAATGGGAGTAAAGGTAGTATGATTTATTTATACTGAAAAAAAAACTGTTACAGGGTACTCGAGCACTATGTGTAGTTTCGTTACTTTTCATCCCTAGTAGTTGAGCAAAAGGAAAAAAGGATTTGAACAAAGTCAAGAATTGTAATCAGTACTTGCAAGGTGTATATAAAAGGCAATACAAAGTACTGACTTGGCACGGTAGTGCAGCTGAGTAAGTGTATTCACGTTCATATAAGGTCAGGTAAGGTCAGCAATCCCCTAAAATAACACGTAAGCACTTTAACAAAGTTTAGTCCCTTATGCACTTTCTGCATGAAAAAGTTCAATTAACAGTCACCATTTTGCTGTCAAATAAATAAAGAGCAGGCCATTGCACTAAACCCAGTCCTAACCTGTGTTTTGCCAGTGGCTTTCATGCAGGTCTCTGTGAGTGTATGTGGCTTTGATTAGACACACCCGGTGAGGCCCCTGCTCGGCCATTTCATCTACGCAGGAATTTCTCAGTTTCAGAGGGGCCTCTGAGAAAAATCTCAGCGCAAACAAACAAAATATCGACTTACGCTTGCCGTGCAATTCGCCTCTCCAATCTGGGGATGCTCGAGCAATGCACTGTTTATTGTTTTAACGTAAACCTCACTGTTGCCATCACTCACAAGCTAATTCGATTTTACCTTCCTTGTTTTGCTTTCGCCTCCCTTCTTCTCTTTTGGCTTTTTATTCTTGATGTTTTTCAGAGCCAAATGAAGCTGTATGTTTTGAGCCTCTGTGAGGAATTCAGGATGTGATTCTCAGATGACATCAAATGACACCTAAAGCACAAGAGAGGTATACTTTCGGAGCAGACTTGCTCCTGTAGGCAATTAAATAAGGAAATTACACTTTGGATCTTCCAGATGAGAACTTTAAATATTAGGAAGGAAATGTTCATATTTTATTATGTTTTGCTGGAGTTCCTTATCTGTGCACCTTTGGGAGCTCTGTTTTAAAAAACACACACACAGTGACAGTGTTCTCTTTAAGTTAAAGTGTGTGGTTTACCACCAGGGATGCATAGATGCCTCAGAGTGGTGCGATTTGTCCCAGTGTGGCCCAGCCAAAGCAGGTATCTTCTTTCCCCTGGCATTGCCAACAGGCACTGGCACACCTTAGAGAGCTGTCACCTTTTCCAAGGGGGATGTAACACACCTCTGCATTTCTGCCTCTCCAGGGCATGTGTTGTGTCATCAGGGGGAACCCTTCTGGTTCCCAAATGAAAGACTCCTTCGTCTGAAAGTCTGCCTTTTAAACAAGGATTTTGGCATCTCTTGACTGATTGCACTGGTTGCACTTGATTGTCATGGGAGATTTTATGATCTTATTTGTTATGTTGTCTTTCATCAATTTTCCAGCTCCACTGGTATGAAGCGTTGGTGAAAAGTCTTCAGAGACTTTTCTTTGCTTTGCCTTTTATACCACCTATGCATAAACAGGCTGACTTGAAAACTCTTTTTTAGAAGTTTCTTCCCCTCAAGGGCCTGTGTACGATTTTACTTGCAGCTGTAATACAGCATTCATTTACAAATATACACTATAGTATATCATTCAATGTGGAAAAAGTTGCTGAATTCATCCTATGAATACAAATTACCATAAAACATGGCAGACAGTTGTGGAAATGCAAAAATCAACTAGCGTATATACTGAGGTCACATATAATTTCTTTGCTACATCACTAGCGATTCACAGCATCACAAATCTATAACATGACAGCTATAACATGACTGACACCAGTTCACAGCATCACAATGCTACGTAGCAATAGTGTAGCTAGTATCAATTTACCCCTCTGCTGTTACATAGCTGCAAGTTATCTAGTACAGATTCACAATGGCACAAATTTCTACAGATATTATGTAACTAGTACTGTTTAACAGTGCAACGAATTTGCGTAGCTATAAAGTGACTAGGACTCATTCACAATGTCATGAAGTTACCTAGTTATCATATGGCTTGTGCAGATTTGTAGCTTCTTGAAGTTATGTAGATATAACATGACAAGCACCAAGTCAAAAACATCACAATGCTACATAGCTATAACAACAGATTTAGACCATCACAATTTAGGGAGCAATAGAATGGCTAGTACCAATTCATACTGCTACATATTTATGTTCCTATAACATGTAGTACAGATTCACAAACGTATGTAGCTATAACATGACTAGTACCAATTCACAACATCACAAACTTACATGACTATAATGTGACTAGTGCCAGTTCACAGTCTCATGAATTTATGCAGCTATAAAGCAACTACTACTAATTTACACAATCAATGAATTATGTAGCAATAAAGTAACTAGTACCGATTCCCAATGTCATTAACTTACATAGCTGTAACATGATTAGCACCCACCAAAAATGTCATGAAGTTACCTAGCTGCAATGTGACACTTTCAGAAAGCTACGTAGCTACAATCTGACTTGTAACAGTTCACAGTATTGTGGAATTACAGTATGCTGACTGTTTCACCATGTCATTAATGTACTACATATTAGGTACAGTGTACAATAAACGAATTGCAATGATGTGCTCAGGATTATTGAACTTTTCTTCTTGTCACAATGTAAGCAGTTTAGCAAGTGGTTACGATGATGCATTGGTTATTAGGTAATATTGTAGATATATAATAATTTGGTTAGCTGGGCAGTATGTGTCTGATTTTCATTATATTGGGTTCGTTACATTTTTCATCCTGTTTTGTAAGTTCTAAAAGTAGCGGTCTTGTCAGGAAGCTTACTGACCTAACCCTGTCACCCGTAAAGTCCTCTTATGGTATTGTATACACAAGCAATGGCACGTTGTTTTCTTTCATGGCCTTAATTCCTTACATGGAGACAAACAGAGAGTGCAGCCAGTATAATGTATTGGGGGTACTTTTGCGTTTCACGGCAGACAGAATAAACCTGGGCAAACAAACAGAGGTCAGAGCTTCCATATCAAAAGCCTGGGATGGGGTGGATCAGATTTCACTCCGGCATGTCCATGTTTCGAAATGAAAAATGAACACGACAACAAAAAAAGCAAGAAACCTAAGATGCGGTGGACATCTTTTGCACTCCAAAGTGCACTTGTCGTTCTGAACGTCTTTCTCTCCTTCACTGTCCACTGTACTGGTTGCCCCAGAGCACACACTCCTGATATACCCCATTTGATAGAGGATAGAAAATGAATCCTTTTTCTCACTCCCGTCCCTCCCTCCCTCGCTCGTGCCCCCTGAGTTCTGAGCCCTGGCTCCCCCCACAATGTTCTAGAAGAATGTTTGGAGGCCCTGTTCATATTTTGTTTGCACAATGCATTCCTGAAGACTCTTTATTTATGTCAATCTTTCTTTTGATCAGAGTCCGGTTACCCCACTTTGTTTCCCGTGAGTGAAAGAAGCCACCTGTGAGGCAGCAGCCAGGGGTCCTGGAATTCTTGGGAAAGTTTACCGTCAATTAATATGACAAAATTATTTCTTCACATGGTAAACTACTTATGTAAGGCGATCCTGGCCAGTGCCTGATTCTTTGACATCTGGGTTGGATATTTTAGACAGATGGCTCTACCTGCTCTGGGAGTCTCTTTTCATCCCCCACTGCTATTCACTCAGCATTTCTTTTTTGTGGGTGAGAGGTAGGGGTTACGGTTGCATGCTTGGGAGAGTAATACCACGGCTCCGCGGCTGGGGAAGTGTGTGGGGGTTGTTTTTTCACCTTTTACTGTTTAGCAGTGGTGGTGTGCACGGGTTCATAATATGTACAGTACATAACAGGAAAACCAAACACTCCTAGCATTTTCACATGCACTCTCAGTAGGTATCAGACTTGAGCATGATTTTCAGAAAAGTTTCTCGCCTGCTCTTAAATGGGGCCAATGGAGTAATCAACTTTTTAAAATAGCTTCAGTATCTTGAGAGCGAGGTTTCTTTGCTTTTGCCTTTTTAAATTTTTTTTTTCATTTTATCTTTTTTTAAAAATACAGAATCCCCATCTCGAAGCTGATTAACCTCTCTAATCAAGAGACGTCTTTTTTCCCCCTCTCACTGGTCAGGCGTTTTTCGTTAGTGATTATCAGAGTTTCTGAGCACACTTTTAAATAGCTCAGCCAACTAGGGCCTGTCCTGCTATCAGTGCCTGGACTGAGACGCTAGCCGTGGACACGTTCTCATCCATTCCTCCTTCTCTCCCTCCCTCCGTCCCTCAACTATCCCAGAACCCCCTCAGGAGCGGCACACTCGCGAGCGCTCCATATCCAAATAATTAATCCAAAGCAATTACTCACTGCCTTCATCCATCTCTCAGCCTGCTAACAAAACATTTCTACATATGTCCTCATCTGTTAACTTTAATTATGCCTGGCTACAATTTATCAGTCCCACGTTAATGAAATAGGCTCTTTTCCTCTAGTTTTCTTCTCCTTTTTTTTTTTGAACTGGAGAAAAATAATAAGTAAAAAAAAAAATAAATCCCCAACAGTGAGGAGTCTGACAGAGAGAGACAGTGAGCGTTGTGAGATATTGCATTTTCTTCTTCTGGCTTTGTTCTAATCAGGGAGCAGAGTTACCTTAACAAATTTTCTTTCAGCAGAATGTAAAATAAAATAAAATTAAAAAAAAAAAAAAAAACAAGCGCACGACTCTTCATTTTCTTCCACGATTTAAAGAACCTGTTTCACAATACTTCCTGTTTCCTCACCTGGAACTTGCAGATAATGTAGACGCTTAATGTTAATTGAATTCCTGCCATTCAACACAACGAACAATGAGCTTTTGTTGCATCTTATTGTTTGTTGCGCAGTGTGAGGGCGCTAAGTTGAGGTGTATTTATTATGCAGAAATATAGTAATTGAATTGAGCACAGGCTGAAAGAAATAGCTTATTATTGTATGAGCTGTGGAAGTGCTACCTTCTGTCAAAGACCAACCATGCAGCAAGCAGCCATGTTCACTTCCTTGCATGTATTATTTGTCTGCATTTGGTATCAGATTTAGTGTGGCTCTGACAGTTCTTCAACCTTGGCTACATCATTCCAGTTCATAAATGGTCTGAACTAGACATTTTTTAAAAAATCCTGCCCAAGCAGTTATTAATTTTTTTTTGTCCCTGCCTGTTATATTTTCTAACAAATTTTCTTGCCTATGTTTCCAAAAGCACAAATATATTAGTAGCCTAATTTAAACTGCTGTAACCTGGACTACGCCTAATAAGGATGCTGCATGTAAATCAATTGTGGAATGATGTCTCACTAGTTTCATATTTGACTGCTTGCTCAGGCGTGCATAAAAATGAAAACCTTCAACGTGTGCAACTTTTTTTTTTGCATCGGCAAAAAAAATGGATAATGCACCTTCTGTTCATAGCTGTATTTGTATCTATTTACCAGTGGTTACAGGTTACAGCAGCTTAAATTAGGCTACTAATTTATTTATGCTTTTGGAAATATAGCCAAGTAAATTTGTTAGAAAATATAACAGGTAGGTACAAACAAAGTAATAACTGTTGGGCAGGATTTAAAAAAAAATGTCTAGTCCAGACCACTTATAAACTGGAATGATGTAGCCAAGGTCGAGGAACTGTCAGATCCACACTAAATCTGAATCCAGATGCGGACAAATAATACACGCAAGAAGGTGAACATGTAAATGGCAAAAAAAAAGGAAAAATGGATAATGCATGTACATTTACATTTATGGCAGTTAGTAGACACTTTTATCCAGACAGACTTACAAGAGTGCTTAGTCGTTAACTTGGAATATCCAAAGCTAAGGCTGGTAGGTACTTTGAGCTATGATACTGCTAGAATTTAGCCATGTACTACCTAATAAAAATCACAAGTAATGCACCTTCTATTCATATCTGTATTTGTATCCATTTAGAACACATGACCAGATAATTCTGAATAATGCCTTCAGACTGAATTACGTTCCCACTATATACTGAATCTGTAAGCAATGATAACAACAAAGTGATGTTTCATTATACACTCCTGCCTGCTCCAGCATATTACAGTCAAGCCGGAAATGGAAGATTCCCGCACTGGAATAGTTGTTGTTGTTGTCTGGAAGGTGCTATTGCTCCACAAGGGCTCATCCTTGTCTCCATGAAGGGCAGCCTGGAAGCAATTTGGCAGTGTAAATTGTTGCCACACATGGGGCCAGTTGCTGGCAGGGTCAGAAGCCCCCCATGTCATACCCTGTCATTTCAAATTAAGTTATGCAAAACGAGGTGGCCACTTAATTTCCTTGTAAGTCGCACTGCAGGGCCCCTGGGGCATAATGAGCAGGAAGTTATAATTGGGCAGAGCTGCTGATTGCGATAATTGCTACTGTCTGCACAAGGTAGCTGGACCTACCCGGATCAGCCTTTTACCAAGACCTGACAGTGCACTGAACACGGCAAGCCCATGACATAAGGACGAATGGGTGGGTGGGGGTATGGAAGTGCAATGAGGAGGAGTGGTGGGATCTGCATAAATAATGGCAGCGGGGGATTTTGGTTTGAGCGCTGCGGTCCACCTTAATCCATATTTTCTTGTTCCAGCAACAATGCACTTAGTCCTTCCCTCCTGACCTGCTGACCATCCCTGCCCACTTGTTGACCTTAATTCCACGCTTTGCCTGGGAGGAAACTCACCATGGTTCCTTCTCTTTGTTCTCGTCTAAGAGTGAGGAAAGGGTCATTACTGTGGTCAGGACCTCTGATGTAACTCATGTCTCTTCCACACTGAGCAGACAGACTGCAGCCAGGAAAATGCAAACGGCATCGACTCATTCTCAGAAGGGTTCTCTTGGTTAGTCATGTCTGACTCAGTTTGGTTGGATGTGTAATTATCGCCATAATTAGGAAAACAGCATTGAGGCTGATGAAGTGCTGGGATCCTCTCCCTCGCAACATGCTTCCTCTCTGGCGTTGGCTGAGACGCAGTAACATGAATGAAACTCTCATTATTTCTCTTTTCTAGTAAACATTGTTAGTCATTCTAGGTCATTAGACTTGAAAGCCGAAGGGACGGAGTGTTTACGAAACTTCTGAGATCACATGGCGTGGCTGCTTCCTCGTTCCAGACGAGCCTCTCGTGTGATAAACACTAATTCAATCCGGACAAAATGGGACAATCTTAAATATTTACTGTTCCTGTCTACGAAACACGATTAATCCGCAGAACAATATTCAAAGGCTTGGTATTTGAGTTAATGGTAACAGGATTTGCTGCCGTTGTTATTTAGTCTGATGTCAGCACGTTATGGTAATATGAACAGAATGTGCATAGATCTAAGGGGGAAAAATACACCAAGAGTACACCAAGATCATGCAATTTTGTGCTGTAGATATGAGATTTACTACTGCAGTACAATTAGTTCACCATTTTATTAAGGTTAAGGAGCACTGAGCGTTTAAGACTCTCTGACAGTAACACTCCACCCCACCTTTTCATTTCTTGTATCTCAGGCTTCTACTTGTTCTTCCTCACCATGTCTGAGGCTGCTGGGTCATGGGGGTTAATGGGAGGCTTTTTTTTCTCTAGTTTATCTCAATTAACAGACTGATATTCCATCTTCACTGCAAATACTCTACTTCGAAATGTGCATCACTCTTATCTCCATGCCGGGTAGCACAGATGCTCTAAAAAACAGCATGTTTTAAAAATCTTTTTACAAATTGTGATAAGCACGCTCAGGCTTGTATCACGAAGAAGAACCCTGATAACCCATAGCAAAACTGCAAAAAAAAAAAAAAATCGAATGTTAATATTTCTCATATCTCAAAAATTGAGATTTATGAAGCCAATTTTTAGATACGATTACTAATTAAAAATAAACTTTCAAAAAATTCTAATTTGATCCAAGCATTTATTTCCTTTCCCTTCTTTCAATGCAAGAAATGTAGTAATTTATAGATCATGTCATGATGTTAGAAATAGCTGCATTTTTATGTTTTGTTTTGGTGTAATCTCCTTTTAAGAAACACGAGACAATATTAAATCATGAGAAATGTTGGATATTTTCACCTGCTGAAATATTGTGTGTTTTTTTTTTTTTTTTTTGCAGTGTAGCAGATCTTCACAGCCATGCACGCCTAAGAACATAATCTTTAAATGAACCAGGAATAATCTAAGATGATCAGCACATACAGGCTGAGCGTGCCCTGTTCCTTTCTTCCACTTTCCTGCTTTATGTATTTTGGATTGTTCCTCTCGTGATGTTAAACAAGTACACTCTCAGAGTTCTAATTGCCAACTTTTGTCAGTTTTTCCCTTCGAGGTGCGTCTGCGTGGCGGCTAACGATGCGCAGCTACAAAGGCAGCGCAGCGCTGGGGTTAACGTGTCTCGGCGCACTCCCTGGAAGCGGGATTTTTTGGGGTTTAGACACCCACTGAGACAGAATAATGAGTATATGTTTCTAATCTGGGCCCCTAGGAGATTGCAGCTCCCTTGTCTTTTTCACACTGGTTGAAATCACCAGGCTTCCCTCTCTCCTTTTTTTTAACAGGCTAATTTAGCGCTGTCTTTGATGCTTTCTCCGTAGAGCTTCTATTTCAAATATCCAAATTCGAGGATTAGTGGGGTTTTGTGCCACGAACCCCAATTTATTCTGTTTTCTTCTCTTTGCTTTTGGCATTCTTCTGACCCTGCAACCTGCAGGCACTGCGAAGACAAGCTAAGAACGCGAAGACGGAGTGCTCTGTTTTGTTTGCGGGTGTGTATGCGTCGTTGTAAGCATTGTTATCCAAATCAGATCACATGTTTGTATTCCACAAGGGCCTAGCGTAGAGGCTGTTTAGGTGCCGTATCTTGTTTTAAGATTCATTAGTCGGAATAATGTGATATAATAAGGACTGAAGTTTATTCTCCTGGTGTACTTACAAATCCCTTTGTCGGGTGCAGTAGTGTCACTTCTAAGTCAGAGGGTGATGAAAGAGGGGAGCGGCGAGGAGACACGTTCAGCAGGCACCCATCATCTATTAACTTAACTCAATGACTTTCAGGATCTCTCCACAGATCCTCAGCTGAGGTGCTCAGTGGATCTGGCAGCTTATACACAATTTCACTCAAGCCTGCATCCCCCTGCGTACTTTTTTGTTTTGTCAGGCATTATGCATTTAAATCTCTTTTGCGTTGGTTTGCCACCACACTCTGTCACTCACAATGTCACCGTGGGAGTTAAACTGCAACAGAAAGGCAAGAGATAAAAAAGCAACATAGATCAATCAGAAAATCCAGCATCAGTTATTGAAATGAAATTTTATTTTGCTAATTTAAAATACAACATGAAAGATGCCAGGTTAGACATTCAAAATGGCTTACACACTTTTTTTTTAGTCCTCATCCTTGTCATTGATCACCCTTCTATCATTATAGCCTCCTCACTTTGTCCTATCCCCAGGATTTAGCCTGACCTCAGACCCTGCCACTGCCTCTGTGGAATTCTGTGGCCTTGCTTGACCTCATGCTGCTTGCTGCTCCCATTAGCCATGATGCTGGGAAACAGAGATGAATCAGAAGGGTCACAGAGTCGTTCATGGTTAAACGAGAAGATGGAGTGCCTACGGCCCTTTTGCAGCGTGTCCACAATGTGGATATTCACATGCTACAGAAGGGGAGACGCACACCTGTAGAGAAGTGCAACGTCTACTGAAGGAAGTGTCCACAAAACAGAACTTCGGGTCTGCTTTCGCCTAGAACATCTAGTGTTCATCATCTGGTACAAATGCAGATCCAACTCAAGCAAGCGGAAAAATTGTAGCAGAACTGATTAGGCTTTAAAAAAATCTTGGTCTTAGCTTTCAGTTCTTCAATGTTCTGCAAATTGGGGCAGTTGTAGCCCTGTAGCTAGGAGTCTGGTTTGTTGATTGAAAGGTCAGGGGTTCAAGTCCTGACATCAGGGTTGGTACCATTGGGCCCCTGAGCAAGGCCCTCGTGCACCACCCAACCCAGCCACCAAGAGGCGCAGTGCCCACACAGTGCTGGTCCCAAGAGCAGTCAATGGGAGGGTTGCATCAGGAAGGGCACCTGTCCCAAAAACCTGCACCAGATTAAGATACAGCAACCTCGAGGAATGAAAGCATGCTGATAAAAAAAGGAGAAGACTTTTCTGTAACTTTTTACTGAACCATTAACACTTTGTCGTGGCCATTTATTTGTGGCCATTTATATAAATTACTCACAGACGTTCACAGATAAAAAAAAAACCCAACAAATAATTGACCCTCTCAGGCCTGATTAGTAAAGTAAAGTGACAAGCCGAGATGTTAAAAAAATAAAAACGAAAAACAGAACATTAAAGCTGAATGAAATATAAGCTGAAATATTTGTTTAGTTTACTCTTCACTTCAGGCACTGTATTCGTTAAGAGTCTATGGTGTTAATCGAAAGTGCTATGACAAACATAACCAAAAACATAACCACATACTTATATTCACAAACTTAAAAGGGAACTGTTGTGACTATTTATTCCTGTTAGTTCTTATCTGGATCGTTGCAAACGTTCATTGGAAGAAATAAAGTAATAAAAACCTCAGAGTGTGGTACAGTGATTTCCTCATAAAGGTCCTTGAAGGACTTATTGCGTTTATAAAACTAAAAAATATGATATAATAAATCCAGTGTATAATAAAATATAATTTATTATTAATAATATTCTGCTACAAAATAAAGTCTTTAAAGGTAAACATTAGTTGCTAAGCAACATAAGGACAAAGATTAGACTATTTTACGTACAGAACAATGTTTGTTGATTTAAATCCTGGTGGATTAATACAGGATTGTGATACAGTCCCAGACAATGGCTTTCAACGTGGCTCAGCCAATCAGATTTCAGACCCGATGCTATCTG
Source organism: Scorpiodoras heckelii (assembly GCA_028566435.1). NCBI lineage: Eukaryota > Metazoa > Chordata > Actinopteri > Siluriformes > Doradidae > Scorpiodoras > Scorpiodoras heckelii. The sequence continues at coordinate 10,426,437 of JAOVVH010000001.1, forward strand.
TAAGTTTGGCGAGTTCTACTTTCAGTGTGACATCTTTCTGGATAAAGCTCTTTGGAATGTCAGCAGATGACAATTCACAGTGTTTAGGCCTGATTGATCAAGGCCCTCTCTCTGAAGGCTTACAAGCAGCTCTCCTGTAGCTCCCAGACCATGTCACATCAGCGTGGCGTACTGACAGGTGGGTAAGATCAGGTTGAGTCAAAAAAAAAAAAAAAAAAATAGGAATTTTCAAGAAA
>JAOVVH010000001.1:10437015-10447056 GCA_028566435.1 Scorpiodoras heckelii
TAATTATAAAGGATTAAAGGACTGCAGTGTAGGCTTTTCCAAAATGTTCATTATTGTTGCCTTTACTTTTATGCTGAAAAATTGCATCAACATGTTTTATAATAGTACACAGTATTTTATTCATTAAACAATAAATAATAATACTCCAACACATTTTCCAGTCTTATTTACAGGAATGAGAGTGTCTTCACAATGAAAGAGCATTTCTGGTTTTATGAACTTTGCAAATGTATGCATATTTATATAATTAGATAGATCCTCAATTTGTAATGAGCACATTCCAAAAAAAAACAAAAAAAAACAACCCAAAAATCAGGGGCCTAACAGAAAAAGGATCATAACTTTGAATCCCAACAATGCCACACCCATCTATAGCCAAAAGGAGTTCAATTGTAGTGAAACTAGCCAATCGTGTGTGTCTCTGATATGTCTTTTGTGTATTTAGAACAGGGGATATAGCACTTTCATAAAAGAAAAGATTAAGACCATGTTAGCCTTTTCCCTCCCTGAATGACCCTATTCACCTGTAGTATCCTGATGAATCTGAATGTCATCGGTTGTACATTGTTAGCAGCAGTTTAAACTGTATAACACAATAGCAGGGAGTAAATTATTTTAACCGACCCCTGATCACCCTGACCAACATGTGTTCCCCATCCAGACACTGAAAAGGGCTAGACAGTTTCAGCTATATTAACTTCACAGTCACATTGCAGCTGAGGTGTACACCCACAAACACACCACTGTTTATTTTCTTAAATTAAAATGGGACTAGATGTTTAACCCAAATAGTTCCCAACTCTTAAGCCCTCCCTTCTTTGTACTGCTATTATTATTGTGACCTCAATAAGGGCCAGATGGCTAATATTAGATACAATCTGGTGAAATAGTAGTGTTTATGCAATTCTGTGTTCCTCGGCAGTTGTTTCCAATTACAATGTTTAAACGTTTTAATTGAATTAAATAGGTGATCTCAACATCTGATGGGATGGTGCAAAAAAAAAAAAGAAAAAAAAAAAGACAAGCTGGACCATATTCTCCATAGCATAGTACACAACTTGTTGTGGATTAAACAGCTGTAAATATGCTAACACATGGGATATGGAATCAGGCTGGAAGGATATGACAAATGCACGGTATAACAGTACAACTTAATATCATGGCAGAGACGTGGTTTATGGCTACCGTGTCACACTTTCAAAGAAAATGATGCACAGGAGTGCAAATATTAAAGATATTTTGCCAAGGAAATGGCCTAAAATAGCCTAAAACCACTAGTGGACATGCTTCTTTTATATTTTACAGCTGCTTTCATTACAAATTATATTACTGGCAACCATTAAATTGAAAGTAGAACCGTTGAAATATTTACATGAATTTCAGAGTTTCTACGTATTTGGCATGTCCTAATGTGGCTTTAATGTTTACAGTGTTTACTTGTGCTCTGTAATGGACTTCAGAAGTTTGTGTAATATCTTATGATCCATTTTAGAGAAAATCCATCAGAGTTTTTTCTGAACACATGCTTCAGTGGAAATGATTAGGCATGAGAAAAGTTTGACCTTTTGTAAAAACATTTAATGTGGTCACACATTTACATTTGGAACAGTTCGTTTGCTAGGCTACCCTGTTAAACATTTTTTAGCATATTTTAAGGGACATAGTGTCCATAGTATTTTTGTGATGTCATTACCTACGGAAGGAATAAAACATGATGGTGCGTGCTTTTAAAAGAAAATAATAAAAGAGGGCTGATGTGAAGCAGAGTAACTGTTAACACCTCGATTATCTTCTTTTTATGCATCTTGAAGTGATTTATTTCTCACAATTACAATTTAAAGAAAGAAATGTTGTGTATTTCGTCCATCTTGGTGCATAAAGTCCAAGAGTGGAAACCATTGCTGAATGTGTGTGACCATCAAGCCCTCACGCGGTATTGTTTGAGAAACCATCACGTTACTGTGATGGATATAGCCGCATGGGCTCGGGAGTACTTTGGAAAATCATTGTTACTTAACATAGCATCAAGAGATGCAACCTGAAACTATATTATGCGAAGAGGAAGCCATATATTAATTGTGAAACACAGAAACACCGGTGAGTTCTTTGGACTCGAAGTAATCTGACATGGACTGAAAGATGCAAGGTGCAAATGTGTTCTGTGATCAGGCGAGTCCAAGTTTCAGCTTGGAAAAAAAATGGAAATCAGATTTTATATGCCAAAGATGAAAAAGACCATTCAGACTGTTACCAAGGAAAAGTGCAAAAACCAGCATCTGTGATGACATGGAGGTGCATCAGTGCCCACGGCATGGGTCATCTGCATATATATGCGAAGGTACCATTCATGTGGAGGCTCATACAGCATTTGTATTCTGGAGAAACATATGCTGCCGTCAAGACAACATCTTTTTTCATGAACTCCATATCTGTTCCCGCAGGACAATGCCTGGTTTCATTCTGTACGAGTTACAGCAGCGTGGCTTGACAGGCTTGCCTGGAGTCCAGATCTGTCTCCTACTGAAAATGTATGGAGCATTATGAAGAGGAGAATCAGAGAACAGCGACCACGGACTGTTGAGCAGCTGAAGTCTTGTACACAGCAAGAATGGGAAAAAATCCACTTGCAAAACTGCAACAGTTAGTATCTTCAATTCCCAAATGATTAAAAAGTATAATTAAAAGAAAAGGTGATGTGACCCAGCGGTAAACACACCTCTGTAAAAACTTTTTTTTTTGAGTGTGCTGCAGGCATCAGTTTCCAGATTTGTTGAAATAGAATTAAGTTCATCATTGAAAACACTGAAAATCTTTTCTTTGTCCTTTTCTCTGTTAAATAAAGCTTCAAGTGAATTAACAAATTACAGATTTCAGTTTTTATTGCATTTTAAGAAAGTGTCCCAACTTTTGGGGTTGGGTGTTTGGGGACAGACTGATGTAGTGCTGAGGCCAGTGTAACTTTGTTGGGAATGTTCATCCTTGTTTGGTTTGGGCTTCACACAGAAAGCAAGAAACTCACAGTGAGATGCCAGGTGCTGCAGTGGAGAGTGGAATGCTGTTTCAGGTACAGATCTGACCTGGATAGCAGTTTTCAAAATAGTTAGTATAAACAAATATACCAAAGCATGTTTCAGCTATTTACTCTGCATTCCAAAAGGAAGGCATAATGCATTACGTCTGTGAGTACAATACAAAAAATGTGCTAATGCTACAGAATATTGTGCAACAATTTGCTTGCACTGTTAACTTCACTATGGGTGACTTAAATGCAACCATTATTATAATGTTCCTTAAAACCTCACCCAGCCATAATAAGTTTGGAAGGCTGTTTATAGAGACAGGCACAATGCAGAAGACAGATGTGGAAAACTTGTACCCACCAGACAAGGGCCTCCTTCAGCTCATGTCTGTGCAAGTTTTCAAAACCTAAGGCTTGTGTTACAGAGATAACTTCCTGGATTACATCAAACAGAAGCAGGGTAAGGATCAGTCTCATTTCTTTGCTCTTCATCTGCCTGTTTCTCCATCCAATAGCTGCACAAACACCATTATATCTGTCAATTTTGTTAGTCTTTTTCCCCCTCTGTTCTTTCTGCCTACTGTTTCGTTTTTTGTCCCATAGCTGCAAACCTGACACATGCGAACCACATGTGTTCAGGGCACACGACCATGTGCTGCTGCACATTTGTGTGGAAAAGGGAAAAAGAAGTTGCAAACAGATAGGGTGGCAAAGACAGAAAGAGAGAAAACATCAGCACAAAGGGAGTTGCTAAAGCAACCAGGGCCCTTTTGCTTTCCCCAACTTCCATCTCCCTCTACTCTGCCCTCCCACAGGATAGAAGGGAGGGAGTGAGGGGATTGTGCAAGAGCATTCAGGAAGGGCATGGGGCAAGACTGTGAAAGTCAAAGTGTTGCTATGCCCTGCTCAAGCATGAAAAGTGTTGATCCAGACCTAAGAGCATGGAGTGGGGAAGAGTGTGGAGGGGTTGAGGGTGCGTTATCTGGCCAAATGTATGCAGCTGTATTTACTGCCTCTGTTTGTTGTTCCCTTGGAAGCTCCAGGATGGGAATTTTCTGTGTCACTGCCTCAAAGGATTTTGGCTGGGGGGAGGCTTTTGTTGATCCTGTGTTGTTGTAAAAAGGGGAATAAGATTTAAGCATTAGCCATGTCAGACAGGATTTAACACTCCAGTCCCCGGACCTCTCACCATTTAAGCGGTCTTCTCCTCTTGTGCTCGGCCTGCCCATACGGTTGGAGAAAGAGACTTGCTCTGTCTTTCTCTGTAGACCCCACCATTACTTTGCCCCTGCTTAAGTACAGCATCCATCTGTCAGAAAAAATAAGGTTCAGGCTACGTGACTTTCCTTCATGCTTCCCAGAGCACACCAATTTTCAATTACGCCGTCTCCGGTCCACCTTACACTTTTGGCCGTTACTATCTGACAGCTTCTGTCCATTTGTTTGTGGCCTCTGGCCAAACCAATTCCAGCCTCTTTGACCAACTGAGAGATAGTTGGTTGTTTTCTATTAGGCCATAAGTTATCGCCACGCAGATGGGGCAGTCTAACATGGGCAGACAGCTGGCTTTCACAGGGTGCCAGGATAAACAGCTGTACAGTGCTTATCACACATGTATGTGACTTCACCATCAAAAGTGAGGGCTTCTGCTTTGTTCAGAAGTTTTATAAGCCCGTGCATGCACCCCACGTCGTGTTTTTAGTTCATTGTCAGAAGAGATCTCAATAGACAAAGGCATAGGTTGCAGGTGGGAGTTCTTCTCAGGGCCTCCAGTTTTCCACACTTCCAGTGACTATGCTCATGCTATGTGTGATGGCAAACTGGCGCTGTGGTGTTAAGGTGCCAGGTTGAAGCTTGATTAGGGTTTGGGTTTATTACTACACAGTGCCCAAGTCTTTCACACTTACCAGAAGTGTGGAAAGGGCCTCCTATGTCACCATCGAACAATACTTCTAATATTAGGTCACAGAGGACATCTCAGGAAAACTTTGATCAGAATGAATTTTATCTCTACATTCAAGACTGCTATGAGACATTTCATGTAAAATATACTGTGATTATTGTTTTGCTTTCACTCTAGCTTACTTTCTTTGCTTGTCTGATTACAAAAAAAACGTCCGTCATAAAGACATTTCTGTCTTCGGAAAAAAATATTTACAGTTTTTCCCCTGACTGTCACAAAGCACTGACACTGGAGACTCCTTCTAAAAATGCCAAGTAAACACCTCCTCACAGAAAAAGTCACTGCATGAACAATCAAGCTTCTGCAGTACAAGATGACTATAGAAATGATAATGCATACAAATAAAAACATTAAATTCAACATTGCAGCCGGGACTATGATTGAAGAGCCATTGTTTTATACAGTATTAATCAACACCTTCAGCCCAATCAGAATCAAGCCTTCAACAATGCTGCACTATAAACAAACATTTTATAGTGTGTTTATAGTATAGTTTCAGAATTTCAATTGAAATGTATAATGTCTAAATTCATATCAATTCATGTAGTTGACTATGACTCCAAGCCAGCGAAACCTGATAAATATGACTGTACCCCTGTCGTAGCTTTCTTTTGTGATGTTTCTCATACCCGAGTCACAACTTAAGCTTAGTACAACTACTGCAGTTTATAATGAGCAGGACGGAGGAAGTATAAACAGGAAGTACAAACTGTAAGCTGTTAAGCTTACGCTATAACTCTAGACCACAACATTCACAATCTGGCTGGACAATTTGCTGCTTAGTCTCTGCTGGTCTCTTTAAAGTCTAAAGCTGTGAAAAAGTAGGTAACATCTGAAGAGAAACAGGTTGGCATTGTGGAGCATCGGACTATCTGAGTGTGAACTGTAGAACTGATACAAAAAATAACAACCAATACCAATAACGATTAATCAGTTGTCACAGTGGAGCAGGTACATAAAGCAAATATCTACACCATCCTTGGTCTACAGATTGCATTTAACCTCATTCATGTCTGAAAATGAGGAATGAAAGGAATGATAAGACCAGTCTATTACTATTAACATCATGCCATAGCATCCTGTCCATACAGTCGCTGTACATGCCCCATTTGTGTTGGTGAGCGTTTCTTTTTTGTCTGTTTTGTGAACCTGGAGGAGAAAATCATCCCAATTCTCAACACAATAGCCACCACTTGTAGGACTGTAGGATGGTTTGCCAAGTTAAATCAGCACAGAAATTCAGTACTCTTGTGGTATTCTGACTGTACTGCTCAGCGGCTGATAAGGAGGCATTTACCAAGCATCAAAGGCATTTCGTCATGTTTCTGCCTTTTAATTTGGATGTGGATGTGCAATTGCAGTCCCTAAACTACACCTGCTTCAAAAAGCTGATGATGTCAGATAATGTCCAAAAACATCTTGTCATCAAACCATCCCTACTGGAGTGATGTTTGTGGTTTAACATAAAACTATTAGCAACACAATAGAGATTGCATATGCCATACAGTAATGTGTGATATCACATTATCTTTTGCTCACACTAAAGCCCTTTTTTGGTCTAAGCTTTAGTGTGAATCTTAGGCTTATGTTGGTCTCAGCTCATGTATATCTGGAAATGGGCCACTGCAAGGCCTCTGATTTCCAGCATGAGACATGGCTATGGTTATCCTCTTGCAACATTTTAAAAAGCCCAGGCCCAGTTTTCCCAATTTATAATCAGATAACAAACAGCAAGGTAATATAAAGACTAAACATTTTGAAATATGAGATTCTTAATTTTGCTATTGTCAGAAGTCTTATGACAAAGCCATCCATGGCCAGGGGTCAAAGAGAGCTCTCTGCGTGGGAAGATTGCCATCACTTCCCCCGGTTGGTCAGAACAGCTGATTTTGAGAATTTTGTGAGCAGCTGCTGTAGGGGTCTGAAACCAGACCCCAGTACACACCAGTATTCCCTCTAATAATGATTACACATGCATTCACCATGACCTGACTCCCAGAGAAAATATGGCGTATGGCATGAAGGTGAGAAGACGGGTTCTAGCTGAGGATGTTTCAAACTTCCTAACTTCCTTCATCCACAAGCAAACAGGTTGGGTCCTTGCCCTTGGGCCTTTCATAGGGTTAACAGGCCAGTGAATATGTATATGTTGACGAGTATCTTGAAAAGCCCCTGGGCTCAGCCATAATGTCTTTCTACTTCCCTTTGCTAGTTTTCAATTTCCTGGCATCCTAGTATGATTGAAGTGTGACTTCAGGCACAATGAAGGAGACATTGAGGATACTAAGCTAATACATTTTGTCAGTTATAGGAGAAGTGAATGCCTCGTGGCATTAGTCTTGCTAAAGCTTCACTTCCTGCAATTTTCATGTTGTCACTATCTACTGAGATAAATCACAAAACAAAACACAATATCACTATCCTACTCAGACTGACAGATTAAAAACAATAATATGACCAGAAATCCAAAACCATTTTCTGTTATTTTATATGACAAGAAATTGGTGGATAAAAGCATGTAAATGTATAATGATTTCTATAACACATTTTTTATTTAATTACATGCATCTTATTTAAAATGGCTTTAAGGTTACGAAAAAAAAAATGTATATTCATTATGCTATACATAAAGGATTTGTCTGAGAAAAGGCCAATGCCTGGCATGAATATTTGTTCACCAATATTTCTTCACCAATGGCCAGTTCCTTATTATTACCTGTGGCAAGTGAATTTTTTTAAATGGAGGGAGATAATACCTGACTGAAAAAGCCAGAGTAATTAGATGATTCATACACGGTATACTGTACATGTCTGAAACATGAAAAGAGTCATTCTCTGAGCCAAACAATAAGTGAATGTGGTTGCTATAGTCACTTTATGTTCAGGTATTGAAAGAATTAAAAGCTTAAACTGGTGGACAGAGAAGGGAGGGGATCCTGAATGCAAAAGCGTAGTTTTGCATTTCCTCCTGACCAGCATCCGTGGTCCTCATCACCTGCGAAGCGTTAGGCTACCTCAATCAGACTTTTTCTTTCCTTCGTTTTTCTGAGGAGTATCTGAATGGTGCAAAGGGCAAGAGAAGGACTAGGATGAATTGGCTAAATTCGTTAAATGAAATAAGGAAGGCTTTTCCTCCAGACGCACCATTAAGTGCTACAAACCCATAGAAAGGCGGGCCAGACATGACCAGTGGGAAAATGCAGCATAATCAGCCACACCCAGTGGTTAGCCCATTGGGTCAGGAACTGAAGGAGTTGTGAAAACATTATACTTAGTACACATGAAACAAAAAGTCCCTTCTCTAAGGCTACGTCTACATTAACACATTTTTTTTTAAAAATGGCACTATAAAACAAAAAGTATCTGCATCCAGAAGTGCATTTCAACTCCGTATCAGAAAAAGATCTTCATCCATGTTAGCACACCTCAAAGCGCTTATCACGTGACCATTCATGTATACTGGGCGTATGTGCGTCTTGATGTAAACAGGAAGCCGCTGTACATGGGAATTGCTGCAGATCGCTAAAATAATAGCTTGACCCCTGTGTATGTAGCCAAAGCATGTGCCAGAAGTCTCTAGAGAAGCAGTCTCTGTAGAGCAGTGACACATATAAACGCAAAAGACAGAGCCTGCAAAGAAGTCTGTATCTTCACACCCACCTCTTCGTGGTATGTCAATAATGACAAGGCAGCATTCATTGATATTCTCCTGGTAAAATAATGTGTTAATAAGCACCCTCTCAGAAGATTACCCAGCCTCACCCCTCTAATCAGCCTCTTTGTAAAGGTCCATAAATCACTGAACTAATAGCGCGGCAGATATTAATAACTCAAATCATGATTTATATCTTTGTTGTAGTCTCTGAAAGGATCCCTCGCTTCCGTGCATTTGCAATCAATATAATCAAAAAATGGTAACGAGGGAACGGCTGTAATTATTTTCGAGCAGGACAACACTAATGTGGAGCTTGCTATTTTCTTGTTAGGCAGCATCCTCACACCAGTTGCACAAATAAAGAACATGTAATGCATTCGTTTTCACAGATCCGGCAGATATGAGCTAAAAAGCAGGTGTCAGGCTCAGTCATTTTAGGCGATGCCTTCTCTGGCTTGTTAAACAGTATATTACAGAAACCACCCAATCTGCAAATGCATCTGTGGGCAAAAAGGAGAAAAAGATATGATTATAAAGCATGCCTTATTTTAGTTTTGTTGATGGTAATATTGGATTTCTCCTAATGCTTCATAGACTGATGCAGAGAAAAAGACCCGAGACGAAGTAGAGTATCTTGAGAAAAGCTCATATAATAGTGTGGATGACATAAATAACTCAAACAATCTATCATTATTGTGGTTTCTGAAAATATCCCTCACTTCTGTGGGTTTGCAATAATTGTAACATTCATGCTGTTATTATATGATTGACAGCCACACAAGAATGTTCTGTTTCACACCCCCTAACCGGTTTCTTTCTTGAGCACATGTACATGCATATTGAGACCTTCAACCAAAGTCATATAGTGATGTGACTGATACAGTAATAAATACCGCAGGCATGCAGCCATCTTTACTTTTATTCTTCCTGTCTCTACACTTAGAGCTTGTGACTACGGTTGAAGGTGATCCTGTCATCCAAACCAGAAGATAACCAGCCTCTCTCATTTCTTCAGCCTTATGTATATAATCTTTTTCATATAATGCTACACAGCTCTGTGGCACCCCTTAGCCTCAAGTCATCCTTCTCTCATCAGAGATGCTATAGCTTTATTAGCTGTTACACACTTTGCTTTTTTGCCACATTATCTCTAGAAACTTGATTTATTTTCCCTCTTCTACCTCCCATTCTCCCTCTTAGTATTCCACATCCAACCACTGGGCCTGTCGCTACGTGGCCTGTGGCTGCTAGTGTGGTTTTGCTTTGCCAATACCAAAGCTTAAAGTTCGGCCCTTCAGCCTCTTTCTAGTGCCACAATTGTTTTTGAGATGTATGCAATTTGCCTTGTTTTCCTTGATGGTCAGTAGTATAAGAACAGTGCCATATCTGGATGACTGGCTCAAA
>JAOVVH010000001.1:10539518-10550156 GCA_028566435.1 Scorpiodoras heckelii
TGTGTGTGTGTGTGTGTGTGTGTGTGTGTGTGTGTGTGTGTGTGTGTGTGTGTGTGTGTGTGTGAGAGAGAGAGAGACACAAAGAGGCAGAGAGAGAGAGAGAGAGAGAGAGAGAGAGAGAGAGACCTGTAAAGGGAAAGAAATGGCCTATGTGAGAACGTCCATGTGTCCCATTTGGAAATGAATGGTGAAAAGCAGTTTCCTCTTCCCTTCCTCTCGTCTGCAGTTAGATGGTGGTCTGGACTTGCTCAGTGGCAACACAAATAACACAGCTGTCACATTGAGCATCTCTCAGGTATACTTCATCTCCTCCAGTTTTGGAGAACAAGGCCTGACCTCGATTTGCAAATATGACCCACAGTGTGTTTACTGCCACTGTGATTTGATCCAGCAAATGTGCAGCATAAATGGACCTGGAACCATTCGCATATAATTACGCACTACTGAATGTCAGTGCACTCGGATATCTTCGAAACGCTTCTCGCTGGAGTCTTATGCAGCCATAAAGACCTGGATTTGTTTAGCTTCTTTTAGGAAAGTTTATTTGACATTAATTTCCAATGAAAGATATCTGGAAAAGAACTCATAATAAAAAATAGTAACACTTTCTATGAAGCCCATATTCATAAAACATTATAATGTAGAATGTTTTTTGTAACTTGTTAATGACTTCTTCTAATTTTTACAATTCTTACAAACTGCCTCATAAATCTGTAATCATGTGCTATAAATAATTCCTTTATATCTTATAGTCATGTTTTTACACAACTGTCATTATTCATTATAATGTCATGCGCTGTACTACACAAATCTTCTTAACTAACGATGATCTGTGGATAATTATAGTATGTATAATTTTAACAATTACAAAAATATTATAAGTATTTAAAATGGCAAAGACACACCTGCAAGGTTACATAGGTTCTGCATACAGTGTTTGGGTGTCCGTGTCATTTCTGACTTTTTTTTTTTTGTCTCATCAGCATTGAGACAGAGAGAAACTTGTGGAATTATGATGGCAGGTGTTTATCTGTATGTAGCTAATTATAACAGGAACAAATTTTTCTTTTTGACATTAAAAGCAACTATACACGGCTTAAAAAGCACAAAGTATCATTCATTAATAAATAGAAAATTGCAATCTTTGGTAAACCACTGCTGTAGAAGAGGAATAAATCTTCAGGACATGCTGTTATATTAAAATCATCCAAGTCTGCATGGTATCTATGGTGGCCCTGAGAGCTCAAGGCATTGCAAATAGCTAAAACACAAACAAATAAAGACAAAATCTTCATCAATTTGACCAGATATGCACAACATTTACAAAATGCACTGCAAATTCAGAAGAAGCACGCTGTAATTATACCAAACAACAACACAAGTGTTTCCAGTGATGAACACATCCGGATACATTTCTGTTTGGTGCTTCATGGTATTTTTGAAGTTGGCTCTCCATCAGTAGTTGAACTGGCAAGCTTATAATAAGCCTTATCAAGTGTGTAATAATTTAAACAAGTGTGTCTAGACCTGTTCACTCTTAATTGTCCACTGCAAACACCTCTGTTGTCGTTTGTTGTAATTGCACTGCATTTCTGTAACGTGTTGTGGTCTTACAATTTACAGTGCATTTTATAAAATGAGCATGTGCTGTCAAATTGATGAAGAGGTTTGCTGGTATTTGCTTGTATTTTTTCTACGTGCATGTGCTTACGTTTATGAATACAGCTTTCATAGAAAGTGAAATGAAATACTTCTATGAAAGATATTTTTATGAAAGCTGTGCTTTTTTTTTGCATTGAAAGTCTCTGCTCGGTTGCCATTCCACCAGTTATGAAATCAACAGGAACCATAGAATTTCTTGCCCAGTGACCACCAAGCATATTTTCAGCTCAATTTTATGTGCTTATATTGCAGCTTTACAGCATATGTTGTCTGCCCTTGTCTTGCCCTTGTATTTCTCTTTTGTGTGCGTAACTTGTGTCAACAAAGATCGACAATTGTTAGCAGTAACCATCTTTTTCTTCCTTTTCTTTTTCGGTGATTGCAGCGTGAAACCTATTGGGCTGAAGATATTGATTTTTCCCCCTCGTTTTTTTTTTCTGTGGGGATCTTGTGTATTTGACATGAAGCATCCCACACTTCTTCCTCAGGTCAATGCTGTTTTCTCATCAAAGCAAAAATAAAAAGCAAAAAAAAAAAAATAATAATAAATAAATAGAAGTATTGAAAGAGAGAGACACGGTTCATAATGTTGCTATTCATCACCAAGCCTTTATATTCTGGCAGAAAGCAACACGTTGGGAAAAACACTTGTAAAAAACTAATAGAAATAATTTTATATGGGGCTAAAGGAGGTTGCTGCATGTTTTCTTTTCAACTGTGTCCTTGTCCTTGGTCAGAGAATGGTACATAAAGATTTTATGGCTTTTTTTGCCTAATCAAAAGCTGTTTTCTTTCCTATAGATCAGCATTTTTATATTTGTATGAATATGCGTCCTAGTTTTCTGCAGCACATTCAACTGGTACCAGTACCATTTGGACAGTATTGTCCAGGACACATTTTACTGCTTCATATCATACACACGTTCACATGGCCGAAGTTTGTTAATCAAGGTATAAATCTGGGGACATTGCTAAATCGAGAAGAAAATATTTCTGCTGAGTGAGGCCTTTTTAAAGCACCTATACTTTATTTCTGACGAAAACACAGGGATTTCATTTGGAGTCTTTTACTCTGAAGAGTTCGGTAGCGGTGTTATTCCTCTCCATTACCGCCTAAACACCATGGGCCATGCTGTGTTCCTTTAACCACAACAAAATGGGGGGGATGGAGATCTGTGGCAGAAAAAGAAACTAGTTTTGAAATGGAAACCCGAGAGGAATCGCAGTAATGGGCCAGTGATGAAATGTGAGAGAAAGCAATTGAGCACAAGCATGCGACAAGGACAAAGAGAGAGAGGGAGAGTGTGAAAGCAGGAGCCGGGAGCCGGGAGCTGACCCAGGCACAGGGGATGAGTGCTATTTAGCAGCCGGGCAGCGTCTAAAAAAGGGCAGGTGTGGTGGCTGACAACCTCTACAGACAGGCCCAAATTACAGAATCTGAAATTAAACCTGCTGGTTTGAACCCAAGGCCTTCAACATTCATCTCTGATTTTATTCTACTGATAGACAGGCCAGTGAAGGGGAGAGATGGAATGGGCCAGTTTCAAGAGTCTTTTCATGGAGGTCACCATACCACACCACTGCTCTCTTTCATTATCGCTCACATTCCCTCTCTCTCTACAGAGTATATAACTCACTCACACACTGTCTCTATAGATCACAAAATTGTGCAATTGATTATAATGTAATTGGTACAAATGACATTTTTAAAAACGAATGGCTAGATAGAGCTAAAATACTACTGCTAACCCTGCCCCTAGACTGAACCAGACCTGTTCACATATATGGAATTAGCTACTTAAAGTCCACACAAATTCCAATGTTTAGAAATCACATTTGTTTTGTGCCTCTGAATCCCATCTGAAAAGGCATGGGTGTCAAATGACACTCGTTTGATATTACTGCTGGTGAGTTGTTAGTATATTCAGAGAGAACGCTCATTCCTTCAGGGTCATGGTTAATCTGGAGCCTATCCCAGGAATACTATTGTAAGTACAAAGCAAGCTAACATCCTGAATGGAATTAGGCAAAACTGAGAAATGTACATTTTTATATATACAAACCCCATTTCCAGAAAAGTTGAAACACTTTCTCAAAAATGCATAAAAGCACAAAGAAAACATTTTCAGTGACAAACCTAAGCGTGAAGCCTGCAACACACTCAGAATAAGACTGAAAAGATTATACAAGTAACAGTGGACGGTTCCACAATTAGCAGTTTAACTGGAAACTCTTGAGGTCATCAAGATTGAGTATAAATGGAGCATCCACCAAAGGCTTAGTCTTTGCAAGCAACAATGGGTCGTGGTTCACCACTTTGTGCCAAACTACATGAAATAATTGTCAATCAGTTCAAATACAATGTTTCTTAGTGCAAGAATGCAAAGAAAATAGGTCTTTCTCGATCTACAGTTCATAATATCATGAAACGATTCAGAGAGTCAGGGGAAATCTTGGTGTGTAAAGGGTATGGGTGGAAACTGATGCTGAATGTGTGTGACCATCGAGCCCTCAGGTGGTATTGTTTGAGAAACCGTCATGCTACCATGATGGACATAGACAATTGAAAATTTTTGTCACTTAACGCAGGCTGCTGCTGCATCAAGAAATGCAACCTGACACTGTATTATGCAGAGAGGAAGACATATATTAATTTTGTGCAGAACCGCCGGTGAGTTCTCTGTGCCTAAAGTCATCTGAGATGGACCAAAAGACAGTGGAAATGTGTTCTGTGGTCAGACGAGTCCACATTTCAGCTTGTTTTGGGGAAAAATCGGCATCGAATTTTATGTGCTAAAGATGAAAAAGACCATCCAGACTGTTACCAACAAAAAGTGCAAAAAACAGCATCTGTGATGGCATGAGGTGCATCAGTGCCCACAGCATGGGTGATCTGCATATATATGTCAAGGCACCATTAATTCAGATGGCGTTTTTTCCCAGGAGCTCCATGTCTATTTCAGAAGAACAAGACCAGGCCTCATTCTGCACAACTTAGATATAGAGACATAGACATGACTAAACATAGAGTGTGTGTATTTGCCTGGTCTGCCTACAATCCAGATCTGTCTAGTGTTGAAAATGTACGGCGCATCATGAAGAGGAAAATCAGATAACAGAGACCAGTGACTGTTGACCAGCTCAAAAATTCCACTTGCAAAACTGCAACAATTAGTATCTTCAATTCCCAATTGATTTAAAAGTATAACTAAAAGAAAAGGTGATGTGACCCAGTGGTAAACCTGCCTCTGTCCCAGCTTTTTTATTAGTGTGTTACAGCCATCATTTTATAAATTTTGTTATCGTTGAAAAGACCGAAAGTCTTTTGTTTCTACTTTTGTCTGTTAAATAAAGGTTCCTGTGAATTAACAAATTACAGATTTCTGTTTTTATTGCATTGTTAGAAGGTTTTCTGAAAATGGGCTTTGCATTTTTTCTGAATGTATTCCAAACAACATATGATGCTTACTGAATGTGACAGACCTGTCCAAGAAGATTCCAAGACCAGATCCACCAACTTAAGCACTGTCTGGACCGACTACAAGAAAGCATATGACTCATTTGCCCATGCAAGTTTAAAGGAATGTCTAGCCCTGTACCAGGTGAAAAAGATGCCTTCATCAACAACTCAGTATGGTGCTTGATGTCAAGAATAAGAGCCAATTCAAAGCCAATGCACAGTTGACCATAAAGTGTGGTATACACCATGTATATGCAGTGTCCTGCTTCTGTTCCACGGAGTCCTTAATATCCTCGAATAGAATACAGAGTTTATGCCTGTCCTCCTCCCCCTGCTGATATTCTGCTGTAATAGCCTCCACTCTTCTAGGAAGGTTTTACACTATATTTTGGGATATGGCTCAGGGATTTCTGCCCACTCAACCTCAAGAGCATAAGTGAAGTCAGGTACTGATGTTGGGTAAGGAGGCCTGTCATGCTGTCAGTGTACCAGTACATTCCAAATGTGTTCAGTGGGGTTGACGTCAGGGATCTCTGCAGCCCACTGGGGTTCTTCCACACCAACCTTGATAAACCATGTCTTTATGGATGTCACTTTGTCACACCGGAACAGGTTTGGGCTAGGCTCTTTAGTCCCACTGGAGGGATATTAAAGATCCAGCATATTCCAATTGTGTATTTCCAACTGGCTGGCAACACTGAAAAATGCCAGGAGACACAATGGCTTATTGATCCCCCTGACCAGTGTCTACAGCAAGATAGGATTCAGACTACAGAAATGTGGTTAGTAAAGGCAATCAGAACAAATGAAATTGAGCTAAGACGAGACAACATCCAATCTTCCAATCAGGTGGGAGCCAGTAGGAAGAAATCAGAAGAACATCCAAGCAGTGAGCTGCTTAGAGAAAACCTCAAATAGATAGGGGATGTGAATTACATGGAAACAGGTAGTGTAACATAGCAGAACAGAGTTGGATGAAATGGGGAAACCCTACCACTGGATGAAAAGGCAGAGTTGTATGATAGCACCAACTGTGGCTGCATGACATTAGATCAGTTAAAGCTAGGGTATATCATATTAGACATAAGACAACTAGCATTGCAAAGTCCTGAGACAAACTCCTGAGACTACACGAGGTGCAGGCAGGAACTGCACAAACTGAGAGGCAGAGTGAACAAGCAATATGGGTTACAAAGTCTACAGTGTGGTCCAAATGGTAGGGACCACATAGAGTAGTAAAAACAATGAAGGGAATTTCCTGTGGGACCTCCAGATCTGAACAGATAAACAAGTAATAGCAAACCAACCAGACATTGCAATAATAGATAAGGAGCAGAAAAGAGCAGTAGTGACAACCCCAAGTGACAGGAACATCAGGAAAGGAAGGCGTATGGGAGTCTGAATAAATACCAGAGACTGAAAAAGGAACTAGAGAGAAAGGGAAATGTTGTCCAACTGTCCAACTGTAATAAGAGAACTTGTGTCTAAGGTCCATGAACTGAATTCATCTCTCCAACAAAATATAAGAATTACAACACTGATTTCAGTCCAGGAGATTCCAGTAGGATTTTATTTTAACAATAATTACTTTGTAAATATAATTCTTTTCAGAACTAAATACTTTTAGCAATACTATTTTTGCTATGCAAAATGTAATTTATAGTAACTCTGAACATATAGTACAGTATATACCTGATTCTTCTATTGCAAATACTTGACAAGCAGAAACCAGTGTGTTAATTAGTCAGTGTCAGAGGCTATGAAGGCCTTTCCTACATAATATTAAACCTGGAACACTGCAGTTATTATATACATTATTTGTAAATAACATACTGTATATTGTGTGTTAAATAGATACAAATACAGAAACACAGAAGGTGCATTATTTGTTTTGTTATAGAAAACTTACCAGAATGGTTCACAGGACTAGAGGTATGCATCAGGACTGGCATCCCAAGAAAGATCGAGCAGGCAGTCAGATATGAAGCTTGCAGGACAAAGAAAAGCCATATTTGTTAACATGAACATACAGGATTCATTCATTAATCCATAGTAACTGTCTGGTAAGGGTTGTGATGGTTTAAATGAGAAGGCAAATACAGCCAAAAAATAATATGTGAAAATGGGATTTAATAAAAGAAAGTCCAAAGCACATTTGTAGTTGAATATAAACAAATATAAATTCGAGTGATATAGATGAGGTTGAGGAACTGTCACAAATTGAATTTACACACCATGCTGATAGGGCTGGGATTTCTACATCAGAGTGATTCAGATAGTCACATTGCAATACTCTCCTAGTGCAAATTACTGTAATTTTGAAAAACCCTTCTTCTAAAACTATAGTCTAAGACTAGTCTTTGAGTGACAATGTGGTTTGCATGTCGTACTGTCTTTCCTGTTGGGTGTCCTAGCAGGAAAGCTCTCTTTATATTATCCTCAGTGCAATGCAGTATAATGGACTTTTATTTAGATGGTGGAGAAACCAAATACTACTTTTTTGTAGAGAGACTCAGTGGCATGTCATGTCCCAGGTCTATTTATTCAGGCATTTCCTGAACTTGCTCGGAACACATAGTAGGAAAACTCATAGGCCTACTCATAAACCAAACAGACATGCTAAGGTCAGTATTAGGCAAACACTGAAGTACCAGGAATCTGTAATAACTTAAAGGAGTAGAAAATCTGAGAATTATGTGACAGGGAAGGCAACTGAATTTCAGTATAAAGACATACAAAACTCCTGGTAAAATTGCGCATATATCCTGATTAAAGTGCACTGTTAGTGGTCAAGCAGAGCTGGAGCAACAATGAGGGAAAACAGGAAACACAATGCAAACAGGAAGCCACTGTGGTATTTCTGTATGCTATGCATTATATGTACTCATATTATTAGCAATGTTATATGCTTTCCTGCCACACAAGCTGCTAGCTAGCTAGCAAACTGAATTCCCCTTGTCTTAATGGCACAGCGTAATGTGTTCTTAAAACATTTCAATATCATGCTACTATGCTTTTTTATTTAACTAGCTAAAATCAGCTAAGATTTGGTTCACAATGAAAGCTGACTGGTTTAGCCTACTTGTGCTAGCTAGTAACAGAACAAACGTGAAAGGTCGTTTTTTTTTTTCTACAACGTATTGCTGGAGTACCTTAAGTGCCTTAAAAACACACCAAATTCATACCTTCTTTACATACATAGTAAACAACTAAGGTGTTAAGGTCCAGCTACAAAGCAAACAGCAAACATTAAAGACTGAATCGCAATGCTGGATACCTTTTAAAGATCTAATCTAAAAACAGAGAGGATAAATGAAATAAAAAAGTCTTTGAAAGCTTGTGAAAATCCATTTCACGCTGCCTACAGGTATATATTTTAGATAAAAGCTCGATTGGCACAGAAATTTGCAACGGAGGAACTACTACAGAAGCCATAATGGTTTGTGTTTAGAGAACTACTGCCAGTGGTTTTATTTTAACTTAAAGAACTTTTACACTGGCATTTATTTTGGGACGAAACCAGTAAATCTGCCTGTGCTGCCACTGTGTTTATTACACTAATGATTAGCATTTGTCATAGTGATCCTTTGTTTTTGTTATTACTGTGCATGCATTTAGCACATGCTCTCCTGTATATTCCAGTCTAGTATGTGCCTGTAGTCCGCGTATCTGGTTTGTTTATCTCGATCCTCTAGTTTGCGAGTGTGTCCAGGTGCTTTGCGAATGAGTGGTTTGTTTGGCTGCTTTGAAAAGAAAACAAAGCTCAGGTTTTTTTAAAGATCAGGGTTCTCTGCTTTCTACACCCTACCTTTGTGCGGTCGCTCGTATGGTTTTCATTACTCCCCAGCAGCTACGTTCATTGAGCTACTGATGGGGAGTTAATGTCAGAGAGTCTTCACCTGGCATGCCTTTCTTCTGCGCTGTTTCAGAAGATCTCCTCCTGTTCCTCTGTAGATAGTGCGGATGGTAGCCCAAGGCTTGTTGGTTGGGTCTTTAGATGAAATCCAGCCCTGCCTTCTGATGCTTTGACAGTGGCTTTGGGCTTATGGGTTTTTGTTCATGCCATGCTCATGCTCACCCTGTGTAGCACTCTCAGAGACAAATGCATGTCCACCTACGCTGTTGTGTTTGTTTCTAAATTGCCAGTCAGCAACTCAACGGAGTATCAATTCATCCACAAAAGCGTAATAGCTCACATTTTGCTTTAATGATGGTAATACTTCAAAGCCATATAATACACACAATTGATAAATTAGCATATTCTCTCCTGTTCATCTGTCACAAGTGGGTATTAATGTAAACCTCTCAGAGGCTTTTGTTTTTTTTATTATCTTTTATTTTAATGGAGGGTTATATGGCGTTCTAACAGTATTTTGAGTATTGAATGAAGAAATGAATGTAACTATTAGCAAACAACATTTAATAAACTGCATGTTCAACCTTTAATAATAAACACTAAGTGATATCAATTTGTGTAGCAAGAGTTCGCCTACAGCTCAGAATGACTCATTTCCTAAGGGATATGCGAGAAAGAGTGAGAGAGGGATTTTCCAATGATGGGATAGTCATGTGTGTGTGTGTGTTTGTGTGTGTGTGTGTGTGTGTATGTGCTGAATCCCTTGTGAATAATTATGGTCCATATTATGATGGAAATACATATAGATATTTGATTAAGAGACTAGAGTAGTGGACTCCAAAGTTTTGGCTCCCTGTAAAACAAATGAAATTAATAGTATCACACAGTTTAGTGTGTCTGTGAACAAATTAGTAACTGCTCTCACAGATAATAAATATGTGTGTGTGTGTGTGTGTGTGTGTGTGTGTGTGTGTGTGTGTGTGTGTGTTTTCGATGTGCGGGTATGGAAGGTACATTGAAGTATGATCTCACTGTTTATCACGTCAGTGTTTATTTCATCCGTTAAGGAGTCTCCTCTGTCTCCCACTCCTCCACACCCACTTTTCCACATGATCCTTCTGGAATCCTTTAAACTCCCAGTAGGAGCTCTAAAAGACAAGTAACTTCTGCTGAACATTAATGGGTGGCATAGTTATATTCTCATTTTTATGACACAATGTGAAACTGAAAAAGGTCAGAACCTGTTAACAATTTTAATAAACCACAGTGCTGAAGAATAAAGTTATTAACACACGCATCATGTAACTGCCCTAGGTTCCAGTTTGAAATTCTGTACAACATGCTAGGAGTGTAACGCAATGCCATTATCTGTATTTTTTTAGTGCTCAAAATGTTGTATCTGGTTTCATATTTGGATTTAAATTGGACATGGGCCTGGTCTATATTGGACCAATAGTATTTTCACTTCATATTTACTCCCATTACTGAATGTTAATGTTAATGAACTTGGTGTTTATGCTGAGAGCAGGGTTGCCAGGTTGTGTATATAACATTCAGGTGTTGATATATGGGTGGCACGGTGGTGTAGTGGTTAGCACTGTCGCCTCACAACAAGAAGGTCCCGGGTTCGATCCCCGGGTGGAGCGGTCTGGGTCCTTTC
>JAOVVH010000001.1:10649611-10675495 GCA_028566435.1 Scorpiodoras heckelii
ACACACACGTATTTATATATATATATATATATATATATACACACACATACACACGCACACACACACACACCCACACACACACAGACAGACGCAAGGACACACCTGCCCTCTGCCCCTTGGCCCAGCTTCGAGGGTTGCTAACACAAATACACCCTATCCTTCCGTACTTTTTGGGTGTTTGTATCTCCAGGGCAGTTCTTCCTGTTCAGGCAAATAAATAAACAAGGTTAATACAAGTCACTGTACCACCCAGTCATTTTTTTTCTTTGGTAGCACTTTTTTTTTCCCTGAATGAGCCTGTTTACTTCTCCATCTTGAAATGTTACATTTAGATCCGGCTTTAGACAGCAGTAAGCAGAAGTAAATTTGTACTTGTCTTTTTTTTTTTTTTTTCAAAAGGCTGACAGTACATCCTATAGTATTAATTCAGCTTCCACTTCAGCTTCTTTTAAGAATGGGTTATACCCTCAGGCTAGGCCTCTTCAGTGTTGACCAAATCCGCTGCTGTGCTAAATAAGATGCTAACAGAGGCCAAAGGGGGAGTGTCGGTGGGGGAGTTTGCACTTCTCAGTGGAACCGATATCGCAAAGGTAGCCTGGAGGCAAATGGGAGATGTTTTAGCCTGAGACAGTCGAGCCCGTCTCTTGCAATCACGTCAGCTTTGTGTTTGTTTTATTAATAAGGAGCGTTCCTGCAGGGCTGACGCAAGGCTGTCGAAACAGGCTTTTGGGGACTTGTGTAAATAAACCTGCATGAAGTTTTTTTTTCCACACTAAGAGATAGGAGTGTGGTGAAATGCCTGAAACAAAAGTTAAACAAAGAGGACTTACAGGTGCTAAAAGCACACAGTGGACATTTCAGATGAAAAATGAACCATTGTGTAATTTAGTTTTAGTATACAGTTAACTGAAAATCAAGTGGGGTGGGAAGTATGTATAGAAAAAAAGTTGTTAGAGCTTTCAAATGAAGCTGTGAAATTAATCTGTGATCTTCAATAGTGTAAAAGTTTGCAATGTTGGCCTGTTTTCTTTTTGGTTTACAATTTCCAGACTCAGTGGGGACCTTGCTTTTTCTCTACCTTAAAAGAGTGATGCAGTGGTGCTTGAGTCTTTAGTCTGTCCAGCTCTTGCGTCTGTATACTCTGCTCAAACAGATCAGCTTCAAAGATAGCCATCGTGTGGATCGCTAATTATCCTGCTAGTCGTTTTGTGGAACGCTAATTATCACGCTAGTCATCTCGTGCATCACTAATCAGCAGAGCCGAGACTATAACTCTATAACACTACAACTCTATAACTCTATAACTCGTAACTGCTTTATATAGCTTCATGTTGCACTAGTTTACTTTGGATTTAACAACAAAACCTGACTGCTGTCCCATTTCGAGATTAAACGCCATTGAATCTTGACTAGCAATGTCGTCCAGTGACGTCAGGAGAAAAGAATACAGCACGAAAAAACAAATTAGCACCAAAATCAATAAAATCATATAAGCGTAAAACATATACGGAAACAGATACACCTCATTCTATTGTTGTGTATGAGATCATATTTTATCCCTTATGGCAACCTTAGTTTTTTAAAAAAAGAAAGTTTGACTAGCAGGCATTATTTCGGCAGGTTTTGGTGTTGGTACAAAAATATGGAAAGAGGAAACTATTTGAGTCGTGGTCTTTGAGAGTATTGGAAAGTCTAAATGAATACTTTCCACCTTTACACATGAGCATACAGAAGGCAAAACAGAGAAGGCGGAAAGAATGAAAGAAAGAGCAAAAAGGGAGAAAAAAAAGCACAAAGCGACGGCAAGCCAACATGGAACACGGACAACCAGGCCGTATCTCATGACCATGCAATGTTTTTTATTATCTTTTCTTTCCTTTGTTTTTTTAATCTTCTTTGTAGTTAAGCACATCGATAAGCAGCGTTCGTAGCTGAAGATGCAAATTTAAACCAGTCTGTCAGCATTGGGTTATGAGTTAAAACATACCATTGCTATAATTTTAACACATTGTTTTTTTTTACTTAGATATATAGATTGTTCAGTTTTATGGAAATTAAGTTATGTTTTACATTTACCTCCCACTATGACTGTTTCCCCTTTAGGAAAATATACGCAAATTCAGATTTGATATGTGGATTACTTTAGGAGCTTTAGAGAATTTTTATTTGCGTTTTAGCTTCAGGCTGCTCGATCTGTATGCAGTTTCTTCATTCTGTCATTCTGGAAAACTAGAAGTTACACTGTAGTAGAGTTTGACTTTATGTCTAGTTTGGCTTTGAATTGCATTCTGCAGGTGGATTTGACTATGTAATGCTTGTTGTTTCTTAGCAATGGAAGTTTAAAATACAGATGACTTGAGATGACATTTCGAGCACAACTCACTGGTTCAAAACAATGTAACTTTACAGTATTAACTATGTTTACTATACACATGCACCAAACACACAGAACACGAAGAGGGCAGGTAACACAAAACAACGCCAGAACGTCCAACTTGCGCTGCATGTTGGGAACACTCCTCTAAACCTGGAAGTCTGCTCACACTAACTACAATCCGGTTTTGGTTGCCACAGTATCAACAAACACCACGTCTGAGGCATTATCTTACTTTTATTGTGTCAGATGAAACTTTGTCTCTATGTTTTAAATTAGTATTACATCTGGAATACC
This sequence comes from Scorpiodoras heckelii, assembly GCA_028566435.1. NCBI lineage: Eukaryota > Metazoa > Chordata > Actinopteri > Siluriformes > Doradidae > Scorpiodoras > Scorpiodoras heckelii. Next base: position 10,652,283 of record JAOVVH010000001.1, read on the forward strand.
TGTAAGATGCCATATATGATCAAAAAGGACCACAATGATTGTGGTAATTAATTTTTTTTCAACACAAAGTGCTCCTCCTGTGGTATATTATTAGACACAGCCATAACTTAGAGTTTGACTCCTTCAGATTTACACTTCAATTTAAAAACTCGAGTTGAAAGACTGAAAGCTCAAAATCTACTTGAAATCAGAAACGTTATCACGACTTCTTGCTTAATTCATTTTTTTAACAGCGTAGGTGCTTTTCTGTTCTGGAGCAGAACTGGATTTGAAATCTTGGCTCAGCTCACAAATCCAAATCTGGACCCTTGAGGAACTCGCAGTCAGCTGTAGAATTGTACCGAACTCCTCACGGCTCCGTCCAAACTCTGTCTCAATACCTCTCAGCTTGAGCACACTTTACCGATCGAAACTTTGTCTCGATCGCTAATGATTTTGGAGGAAAGTTCAGGAGTCATCTTAGAAATTTTTCTTTATTATTGTTTTATTTTAATATTAAATCATTTATTTTATATTTTATATTTATTTATTTAATATAAATTTTAAAAAATGTATTATTTATTTTATTTAATATAAAATAATTTATTTTCAAATTTTATATTATTTTAATCTTTTATTACTTGGAAATTTTTTTTCACTGGTTTTTTGGATTTCTCAGTGAACATTGGGGTAAAAACGAGGTTATACTCTTCACTTTTGAGTCTTTTATCAATTGTGGAAGGAATGGTTAATTGTTAAGAGCTTGAAATGATGGCCCACCTGAGACACACACAGAGATAAAGAGTGAGAGAGACATACACAGAGAGAGAGAGAGAGAGAGAGATATTTTAGATGCCTGGGCGTCTGCTGGCAGCACATAGGAAAAGCAAATGTCTCGTTCTGGGAAGAGCAACATTTAAACATGAACGATACAAATTGTGGTTTGTTTCATCATTTCCTGAGCTTGTTTTTTCCCCTATGATACTTCCCTAAAATGCAACGTGTGTTTAAAAAAAGAAAATAAAAATCTCTAAAGCTGTTACTTCTTTTTTTTCCCTCTGCAGTATGCGCACTTTTTTGCAACCAGAACTCGAACCAGGTATTTATTCCCTAGTCGCTCCTTCGCCTTAGCAACTCTCAGTATCAGCAATATAAACAGTCGGCTTTTAGCAGGCGGTTAGGAGCGCTTTCAGGATTGCTCACTGCAGCCGCCGTACTTGCAGAAACAGGATAGAGAATGAATCATGGGCCCCTCCACCCTTTCGCCTAATGCCAAAGAAAATCTGCTGATAGGAGAAGTTTGAAAAACAAAAAAAAGGGCCGTTGGAAATTAAAACGCTTCCAGTGCACGGACAAATCTGTTACATTACCACAGGAAGACTTGGCTTTAAAAAAAAAAAAAAAAAAAAAAAAAAAAAAAAAAAAAACCTTACAGCAACCTGATTGATTTTGACTCCCTGAAGCAAAGGCAAGTTCAGTCTCATTTTACATGCAATTAAAAGGCATGTGTACATTTTTATTTGCACAGTTTTTTCCCCCAGCCTCGCAAAGGCATTCGTTATCTCTTAGATCTGAAGAAGAATGCCCCCCTTCTCTTTTCCTCCTTCTCTCCTGCGCTTTACACCCCTGGGAGGAGGAATGCGTCTTTCAATATCCTTCAAGGTCAAAGTTCAGCTGGAAGAGGGGAGGGCTCGAACGAGACCCGGCAAGCCTTGGCACCGGCTGAGGCTGTCAAAACCAATTACAAGACTCGGCAAAAGCGCCGTCTCACAGTCGTAATCAAGGGTTCCCAAGTGCTGATTTATTGGCCTGCTTTTTTTATTTATTTATTTTTTTTCCTTCACGACCTCCCATTATGGCTGCGATCTATGCCCATTACTGAATATGACAAGGCTTCCTTGCATGCTTACACCTCCGACTGCTTCTGTCACACTGCCTGATTTGATGCTTTTGGCCCTGTGTTCCTTCGCCAAGCTTCTCGGAGTGGAAGCTCTGTTTTATCACGCTCTTTGAATTGCAATTTAAGCAGCATAGAAGAGCTTGAGTGTTGGTGTTGAAGCAAGAATATGAAGGTAGGAAGAGAGCAGGGGGAACAAAAAGTGGAGGAGAGCGCTGATGTGAAGAGGTGGTCATTTATCAGCTGTATTAAACTTCTGGATAATACTCAGGGAGTGGACACATCGGTAGCCTGGGACAAGCAGATTACATATTCGGGCTACCGCTTTTTCATTCACAGCTGCCTGGCGGAAAAGATAAAATGGTTACTAGGATTTTTTCTTTTGCCTTTCATGTTCGACAACGAGAAAAAATGTTTGCATGAGAAAAAATCCATTAGATTTGTTTGTTAAAACGAAACAGACCAATTGGATTTTTTTTTACAAGGCATATTAGCTTGAATGGATGGCATTCAATCAGGAATATGAAAAGGAGCTAATTTCATAATGCTAGCACAAAGCACTGTCACCTCACATTTAAAGACTTTATAGATGCTAGTCAGACACTTATAACATCTTCGCCTCATAGCTTGTAGTTTTTTATTTTGTGTCGAATGCACTATAAGATCTACACTGTAGCTATTTAACATCGCTCCCTATCTGCTGAGGTTATTTTATTCTTGTTTATTTTCCATAACACCGCTCCACCTCACAGCAAGAAGGTCCCAGGTTCGATTCCCAGGTAGGGAAGGACCTGGGAGTCCTTTTTGTGTAGAGTTTCTCCCTGTGTCTGCGCGGGTTTCCTCCAGGGCTTTCCGGTTTCCTCCAACAGTCCAAAAACGTACATTATGTGAACTGGAGATACTAAATTCCCCCCACTGACAAGTGTGAAATCTTAATTAGTATGAAATCTACTAACCTGTCGTGTCATGAATGCAGCTACTGTATGTAAATCATGACGATCGCCTCCTAATAAACAAACAAAAAGTTAACTTTAATCAGTCTTTGAATTAATTTACAATTTGTCCATGCCAATACTGAACTTGTGTTCTGGTGCAGGACAGATGCAAGAATCGTCATGTTATTCATTGCATCTATGTTTTCCCATGACTTCTCCTGAAAGAAATGGACACCCGCTATCTGTCTGTCGTTGCTTCACGGCTTGCCTTCGAGGTTTATCCAGAGTCAAACCGCCCTCATATTGGTTTGCAGGCCTGTATAGTTCCGGATACGCCGGCATCCCTTTCAGTCATGCCAGCTAAGCATGAACGCTTCATTTGCCCACTGTTAGCAGCCAAACTTTCACCAGGTGGCTTTGAATGACATGCTTTATGAACCTTGCGCCGTGATGAAAGTTCTGAAATCTGATTCATGTTTCAGGTGCCTCCCTAAGAGTCCGAACTTGTTTTTGTGTGCGTGTGTGCACTAACATTGCTTTAGACAAGCTGCTCTCTATCTTTTACTTCTGCAGCTGTTGTTGTGGCTGGACACATGTGCCAGATAGCAGCACCGTGTACCTACCTACTGATAAATCTGCTCCCACAACAAACACAGCCTCATATTATGCTCTCTAGTCCCTTTATTTATTCTTCGTCTTAAATACGTAGCGGATTTCTCCAAGACGAGACGTCAAGCCCTCACCTGCTATCCTTTTTTTTTTTTCTTTGCCCATCTTCTCGTCTCTGTCTCGACTCCACTAATGAAACATTTGCCCCTCGTTTCCCAGGAGCTAATCATTACTCAGATTCCTGCATGGCATTTTGTTCGACAAGCCCGGGGTTGCACAGACACAAAGGCATAAACAAAAGCAAACAAAACTTTATTTTTAAAACTGGAAGAGGCAGAAAGACGAGCTCATGCTTGTTATTAGAGGAGCCGCGGGTCGCGTTCACACATTTGAAGGTTTTGTTATGTATCCCGCGCTCGAGCAGCTCGCTTCATCTCTCTCCCACGCTCTTCCCTTTGCTTCTTAACCTCTTCTGCTGCATTCCTGCATTGTTGAATGTTCTGTTTTCTTTGCCATCTCGCAAAAAAAACAAAAAAAGGTCTGTTTTTTTAACGTTTGGCAATTGATTTCTAATTAAAGGGGACCTTTGGTGTTGTTGCAGCACATGTTTCAAAAGTCGATGTCTCAAAAAAAGTCTGAAAGTGAGCGGGGACTCCAAAATAGAGCTGATTTTATGTATGTATGGCAAATTTTGTTATTTATTTTCGTGGAAAGAAGTACGACAATCCCAGTTTGAAGTATCTGATCAACACACTGGCACAGGCGTTTTCTCTAACCAAACATCCGTAAGACCTTCTACTTGGTTTTGAAGTATTCCTTGTTTGTTCACCAGTCTGTCTGGGACACTTAGAGTCTCAGGTGGTGTCCTTACCCTCACCAGCTTGAACAGCAGACAGTCAATTTGTTTACTAAGCGTTTTCAAGGTTGGTACTTGTGACATTGTGTTGTTGCACTCTTCAGAAATACCAGAGAAGTATGCGTTCTCAACAGCCACAGTGAATACAGTTTGTGTTCCTCACTGGCGGTTAGATTTAGTATGTTTGCATGGTTTTGTTACAAAACTTGTTTGCTTGCTGAGACTTGAACATGCCCAGAGCTACAACTTAAGCAATTGCAATCTTTCATGGTCATTTAGTTTTTGTTGGGTTTAACCCCCTTCTCTCTGTCTTTTCCTCTCTCTCTCTGTCTCTCTCTCTCTCTCTCTCTCTCTCTCTCTCTGTCTCTGTTCACTCAGGTGCCACGTGATGATGGTGGAATCAGCAACTGAGACCATTCGAACAGCGTCCTCCAACCAAAACGGTGTCAGCAGCCTGACCAGCCAATCGGAGGGCGGAGGAAGAGAGGGCGGGTCCAACGGGGACGCCAATGGGGAGATCAGCCCCGTGGATTTACTGCACCTTCAACAGCAGCAGGTGTGTGTCTCTGTGAGATTATAAAAAAAAACTCAGGAAGACTGTTAGTTGATGGTAGTTGTGGGTATCTTGTGCAATTGCTTTGCTTGTGTAATGTATAAATACCCGACTGTTTTTTTTTTTTTTTTATGGGAAGCAAACTGTGCAGTTTACATTACACAGTGGATTTCATTGAGCGTACTGGTCAAGTTCACTATCACATGTTCAAATGTACACTGTGGAGTGGATTTCCTCATCCCTCAGGTTAGGTATTATGACTGGCTTATCATAAGTGAATAGTAAGTAAATATCCTTCATCTGGCAAACATTCACAGTTCTAAAGACGCTGATATGAGCCAAGGCATGTCTATAGTTTCGACAAACGTTGTGCCTTTTTAAACAATGCAAGGAAATATTTTTCAGATACGTATCTAACATGCTTCATCACCAGAGCAAGTTCTAGTCTTGCTCATGATCCAAGCCTAAATCTTATACAGGGATTGGTCAGTGATGTTAAATTTCATAAGTTTGATGCGAAATTAGCTAGACGACATGGTCTCATATTTTGGTTTTCCATAAACCTATCTGACTAGGCTAAAAAACAGTTTTCTAACTTCTATAAAAACATTCAGAATGCTAGTTATCTAGTTAGCTGAATAAATACAGAGTAACGAAAAGGAACAATATAGGGAAGGGATATATAGTGTAGCCTGCATGGGTATCCTCTCCTGATAAAGGTTTCTCCTACAATTTGTTCACTGTCACTGGTCCTGTAAGCTGAATTGGTCATGGGGTGCTGTTTTAGTATGTCTAGGGCAGGATTTGCGGCCTGGCAGAGCCCAATCCTCTCCAGGCCGACATCAGGCGCAGTCATGGGCAATTTTGTATCTCTAGTTCGCCTAACTTGCATATCTTTGGACTATAGTAAACAAGCATGGACACGGGGAGGACGTGCAGACTACACACAGGAAGGTCCCAGACTGCTCCACCTGGGGATCGAACTCAGGACCTTCTTGCTGTTAGGTGACGGTGCTGCTCACAGAGCCACCGTGCTGCCCTCAATTTGTTCACCTGTGCCTATTCATACTAACCAACGAATGTGCTTCCTCCAAGACAACCCTCTTCGCCTATCCTCCCTCTTCTGCATACATGAGCTCCGGCAGTCACGATTCCTTTGTGTCGCTCTGAAATTTTCATAGCTGCAGGTTTTCTAGTGTTAACAATTCCATTTAGTCCTTTAGCTAGCACAGTGCGTTTTGTTGCACTTTCAACGAAAAGTTGTTTTGGCTATGAGCTGTCGTCTTCTGTCCTCACATCATAAAATATTATTTTTTATAATCGTGTAATTGTGAGGTGACTATATGTAGCTGATGTATGTAGTGTACACTACATTTATTTATTCATAAATTTATTTTCTTGTCCCGTCGCCCAGGTTACTGATTTGTCCAAGCCAGTAATTTTAACAGCAGAAGAAATTGTACAGCGTTTTGGACTCAAACTAGATACCATTAGCTCTCCTGGCCATATAACCTCTTTTAGTATTATGGTTAATAAAAGCAACCCGAAAACTAGGAACCAAGGAGCCTAGATTTGCCCTTTACAGTCTTTGGTTCCTCTCCAGTTGCTTATCGATTGCTGCAGTCCCAGACCACAGTGTAATTCTGTTAATGCTCTCAATAGCATGTCTCTTTAGATGACACGTCAGCACGAATAATGTTGCACCCTGCTCTGTTTTCTGCTCTGGCCCATGCGTCAGTGTCTCCCCCCTGTCCAGCGCGTCAGCTGGAATTTCCTCACTGCTTCCCGGACCTTCTTGGCTGAAACACTTTCACTTTTCGCTCACACCATCCCCCGAAACACGGGCCAGGCGTCCTCATCCGGCCAACAGAAGCTGCGCTGAGATGTCGATAGCACAAAAAGTGAAGCCCGCAAGCGCTGTCCGTGAATGGAGTGAAACTCTGGCAGACTTTCAGCCAAACAGTGAGGTCGGCTTAGCCGGTTTGCTTTCTGAAGCAATGTCAGTAATCGAGATATTATTGAGGAAAAGGGCTGCACATGTATGAGTCAAATGAAGGAAAAAAAGGCCAGCATGTGTGCTTGGATAATGCGGAGTGACTGCAGAATGATCAATGTCTATTAGCTGGCTGCAGACGGCCAAAAAGTTTAAAAGTTACCAGATGCCCTTTAGTGTGAGGACCTCTACCGAAAGGCAGAGAGAGAGAGACGGAGAGCAAAAGAGAGAGGAACAGACACCCCCTCTGACACCACCACCACCACAACCACCAGCAGCACTCCTTTTCAGCTGCCCCTTCACATTTCCCTGCTTCTGTAAATTGAAATAAGCAAGAGGAATTCTAATGAAGGTAATTGAAGTGAATTGCTTTTCCTCTTTGGTTCCCTTCCCCAGTTCCAGTTGTATATATGTGTGTGCGTGTGTGTGTAGTGTGTGTGGAGCCTCCCACAGAGTAAGTGAGAGGCTTTACCTCACACAAGCAGGCCTTTCTTCCATGGCAGGTCTGTGTTATTGCACCTGTGTGTGGTCACGTGAGCCAAAGCCTTTAATTAGAAAGAGAAATGGCCAGTTACTCCTACTCCAAACCATTCCCAATGTCAAACATATGCCATCCACAGCCTCACGAACACACACTGTTTTCCTTTTTCCGCCTCTCACTGCCTCACTCACTCGTTGTTTCTGTGGTGTCTACAAAGTTAGAACCATGCCTGTTTAGCATAAATAGGTAATCATAGGCTATAGGATTGGGATGAAAATATATATGGAAAACATGAAGAAAATCCGAAAATATGAAATATGAAGATTTAGTTTTCATTTAGCTTATTTTGTGGCTTGGGTTGACATGATTGTAGTATACTATTGCAATCTGGAAAGAAAAAAACAGATTTTATGACTAGGAGTTCTTAGCATGTTGTCGTTTGCTATACATACACATATTTTTATCAATAAATATGCTTCATTTGTGCCCCCCTCCCAAAAGAAACCGAAATATAAATCCGATTAATTTGTTTTGTAATTATATAGCCTGTGTAGTTGCAATCAGTCAAAAGCTGAAGAACTAAAGTGACTCTAAAATTTTACTCTAAAAATGTACTACAGGAGGTTTCAAAGAATTTACAGTTAAAAAAAACTATATTTAAAAGGAAAAAGTAAAAAAAAATAATAAATGCTTAAAAACAGATCTGATTTGTAGGCAATATTTATAAATAAAACAATGGTTTTTTTTAGTACAAAATGACTATGAACAGTATATTATAGTGTATTTAAAATTGTAATAAAATAACTTTCAAGTGATGTGAAGCCTAATCCGTGGTGAAATATCCATTTTGATTGCTAGTTTACGAGCTAATTTTGACATAGACAGCGTCTGCACCGTACCCAGTGTGAATCTGAGAGCAAACTTGACTGCTCCAAACTAAGGAATCAGATCTGGTGACTTGTAATTTGTAATTTGCAAGAACAATCTGTCCTAAAGTGAAATAAAAAAAATAAATCAGATTTGCTCTGCTGTGTGAACAGTTTCGGACCTGTGTTCCACAATCCTGCCCCTAGAGGCCTCTTGAATTAAGTGTATATTGATTGATTTCTCTGCTGTAACACTCCTGACTCAATTGAAGCACACTCCAGGATTGAAAAAGAAAAAAAAAAACTGCTGTCAACCCATCAATAGAAGGTTGTTTTTTTTTTACTAGTTTTTTGTTTCATATCATCAAAGCAAAACTGGCAAAGCAGCAGTTTACTCAGAAGTAAATGAGTCAGTGACCATTCCTTCTTTCAACATCTTTTTTTATGTTCCTTTTTTTTATAACCTTGCACCCATAATCTACCATTTGGTGACGATAGATGCTGTGGGGGAGAGCGCTTTTATGATAGCATATGGCATTAGTTGACGTATAAATGTTCAAAAGAGTGTGTGTGGGTGTTGTGTGAGGTGGGCGTATGCGTCTGCGTGCAGGCGTGCAGGTTGTGCATGTTTCCAGAGCTCTTAGGCCGGAGTGCACCAAACTCCCTACACCTGCTTTTCTCCTGTTCCTTGTTTTTTTTCCACAAGACAGATATTTGGAAGGCTCCACCCTTTCCCCTCCAGGGTGCCTGTTCGAACCACTGTCACATTTGATTTTGGAAACTTAACAATAGAAAGATGGTTGTATTAACCGCAGTACTTCGTTATAATTGCATGATTGAGATACTGGATCAAAAAACTAAAACCACAAAAAAGAAAATAAAGATGGAGCAAACACTTTGTTTCACGACAGTGCTTTGGTGAAAGAAGTCACAGCTTTGTTCTGGATAATCTGGCTGCTTCATCTGAAAACTTACATCAGAAATGCTGCAGTTCCCCGTGTCCTTTTTTTGTCTCATTTTCTTTCAGCTCTGATTTTGAGTTCTGAGCCAGCAAGCTTGGCGTGGACTTATTTTTTTGATATTAGCAGCATGGCCACTTCTCTTTCTTTCCACTCCTCAAGGAAACTTATGCCGGAATCAAATGTTACAGATGTAACAAAACATTGCCGGATTATTGAATTAGTTTAATTTTGTATAACAGCAGATCTGACAGGCAAATCATAGGTTCATATTAATGTCCTGCTTATTGTGATGATGACCATCACAGCTAGCGCAGTTTACATTCTGTCAGAGTTCCCCTCAATATTTGGTTGACAATATCGTATACTTAAACTTCACCAATCCACATGACACGGTATGTTTGTCTGATATGGCATATAAGGTTTGTGTCCCAACGTGTGTGTCGCCCTTTGTGCTAGAGCCCTCTGAAGTAGGGTTGACTCTAAGCAATTTTTTAGGAGATAGCTCGAAAACCGTTTGGCCTATAATGATGAACTTACTTGGCAAGTTGGCCTCTAGGAGGTGCATTGCCATAGCTCATTATCAGTCTTTTATGTAGCCTGCATGTGTATCCTCTCCTGATAAAGTTTTCTCCCTGCATTTTCTCCCCAATTTGTTCACCTGCTAGTTCCTACTAACCAAGGAATGTGAAGGCTAACACATGCTTGACCCAAGACAACTGTCTTTCTAGCAGTTCACTAGCCAATATCTTGGGATGTGAAGGTTCAAACATAACGAGATGTCACACCCTGTATCACTACCCTATTCTTTAGACGCACACCATATTTTGTGACATTTTGTCCATAGGGGGTGCTGCAACTGATACATTACAATATCCAAAGAATTGCAACAGTTTTGCAATCTGGATTGCTTATTCCACTTCATTCTTGCTCTTTCTATCACTTTATGCAGTGGTCTTATTCTGTACTGCTATGAGGTACATCTAGTTAACTTCAAGAATAAGTAGGGAACCACTATTTATAGTTGCTATAATATGATGTGATGCTATAACTATTATGCAATAAAAGTATGTCATTCTTTAATAAATAAAAAATGAGTCACTAGTAAATTGGTGTGTTATAATGGGAATAAAACATGACAGGGCATGTGGCCATAGGAAAATAATCAATGTCGTGGTTTTGATCGTTATACCTCAGCAATTACATGTAAATTGTTGGTTTTCGTTGTGGTTATAAAAGGACATGGAGCAAGCAAAAGTCTGAAAATAAAAGTAAAGCAAACAGAAACATTGTATCCCTATGAGAATTCTCTTAAAAACTGACAAGTTCAAATATCCTGCATCTCTTTAAGGGACCCTGTAAAGTTTTATGTGTCTATGACTTCCTGTAAGTTTCTTATTACTCATACGACAGGCTTGGTCCGTTGATGGTTTGTGTTTCACTTCTCTCTGGCTCACCTAAAAAAAGCAAAAACAAAGATTGCCACAGTTTTCTCAGGAAGTGCCTCCCAGCCACCCAGTCCCACACATACCCACCCACCTGCATGTACACACACACACACACACACACACACACACACACGCTCTTTCTTACTCACTCATACCCTCACTAAGCCCTCAGTGCTCCTCCTCTTTCTGTTTATCACTTCTGCATTGTCTCTCCTCTCCTGATGCTCCCTTCTCATCTGCCTCTTTTAACAAACCCGGCTCTTTCACCTGGATGCAGTGGGTGTGGTGGAACTCAGTGGAGCGGAGATGGGGGGGTAAAAAGGAGGGAAAAAAACAGACAGGACACAAAGCACTCTCTCCATGGGCCCCTTCAGAGCCTGGGAGAAATCACAGACATCTCTGCAGCCGTCACAGACCCACAGCAAATAAACAGAGGTCCTTAAGAGCTATGGAAAAGCAAAGGGAGGGGGTAGATATGGAAATAGAGCAAGATGAGTTTGAGTCAAAGGGAAGGGGGAGAAAAACTGAGAAGAAAGAATGGAGGGTACAGCAGGTTGAGTTGGCGTATTAGAGGAAGCGACAATAAAGAAGCTCTAAGGTAGAGAGATAAAGAGAATGAGATGTATTGTGAGGAGATTCGGAGATATATAGAGCAGGATAAGTCAGAGAGGTGTGGACAGATAGGAGATGAGGGCTAAGAGGGCAAGAGAAAAGAATGGAGAACGAGAAGAGTGGGGTCCAAGTGGAGGGAGGGGGAGACAAGAAGTGTGTGTGGGGGGGAGGGGGGGGGTTGGTAACGCTGAGACGTGTCAAGAAAGCCCGGGGCCCCCCTGAGGAATGTTTCTTGTCTGCTTCACAACCCTGAAAGCAGAAAAACCTTGCTTTGGGGGTGGAAGGGGAAAAAAAAGAAAAGAAAAACAACAGTACACACTGGTCAAGTCCTTGTAGTATTTCACCCCCCTCGTTCCACAAATCCATCCACAGGGTCTTCTCTTTTCACTCGCATGAGTGTGCTTCGCTTCAAATGCCTCAGCCACGTCTTTACCTGCACTACGATGCATCTCCCTTTCTCACATTTTGTCTCTGTTTCCAGTAGGCAGTCTTTTTGCTTCAAAGCAGGCCTTTAGTCAGGATACTTTCCAAACGGCGCATAGCAGGTTACACACATTGGTGGGACCAGAGCGGCTCTGTGAAGCCTCATATCACCCCTCCTTTCATAGCTTGCACTTGATTGTGCGTATGTGTGTGTGTGTGGATCTGACGAAAACCAGGTGCCCTTCTATTCTTTTTGTTTTTTTTTCCCCCTCCACCTCCTTCACTGCACCCTGCACCCTACTTAGTGCTTGTTTTAAGCTCGGCAGCTAAAAAGCTACCCCGCAATTTAAGCTACCAGGAAACCCCTTGCTCTCGCTTCCCCCGGAGTCTTTGAGGTGGCGGGAATGCCTCACTTTACAGGGAACTCTCATCTGCTTTCAGAGACCGAGTATGCACACAGCGTGGTTTGTGATGTTGCGCCTGAGCTAGCAGAGTGTACATGTGTGTGCAGGCTGTGTTAAGAAGGACTGAGAGGGAGATACAGTAGGAGGGGAGACATACATTGCTACTGAAGTGCAGTTTTCTCCAGAAGTGCCACTCAATTGAAAAAGAGAGCTGGGAAATGAGAAGGAGGGGGCAGCAGTGACTTAAATTTTTGTTAACACACTAAACAGTCTATGCCGGTGAGAATGGCCGAGAGGTATTTTGAAGCAGGCCCCTTCTCAGGTCAGGCACTCTGGGTAACCTCACAAGGAAGAATGCTAGGACAAAGGAGCTCTCGTAATTCCTAATGAGTTGTTAAAGGACAGTGGGGATATGAGAGAGAGAGAAAGAGAGAGAGAGAGCCCTTTGGGGCAGTGGCAGCCCCTCAGGAGGTACGCAGTTGTGGCTAACAGACACAGGCTTTTAGGAGGATTTAAGATGATGCATGTGGAAGCCATGGATCTCTCATCTCACGGTTCATTGCACAGATGGAGATACAGAGAGGATACTTAACTATTACCTCTCTCACTTCCGCTTCTCCTAGCACTCTTACTCTTCTTGTCTTCCCCTTCTGCTTTCACTTTGCTGTACAGTTGTGCTGTACGGTTATTTTTTGTCTTTCCGCTCATTGTCTTTCTCGTCGTGGACCTGAAAGACTCTTCAAGTTTTGCTTTGCTCACCCTTTCACTAGATGAAGAAACATCTCGTAGATGGACATCACTGTGTGGGGATTCCAACTCTTGATGTCTCAATGATAAGATTTAGACTGTTTGATTATTTGGGAGCTTTCTACCCAATTTTCTGCCAGTTCATTCAGCAGTTGAGGCTGTCCAATTGCAGGACAACCACCAAACTAGTCCTAACTGGTCCATTCTACGTGAGCTTCAGGAGCTAACAGACATCCATTATTACACGGTAACAAATCAGATCAAAAGGGCAATTGTGGTCTCCTGGACTCACAGCCATGGCTGACCAAAGCATCTGGGGATTTGATCTCCCAAAGTTATGGTGAAGGCTTAGACCACACGGGCTATAGCTTTTTTTTTGCCAAATTTGTACAGAGCCTATTCCCATTCGCTAGCATTTCCCATCCCGAGCTACTAATCTCTAACTGTAAGATATGCACTTCCTCCTTTACATTTTACACCACATATTTTCATACTGCAGGTTATGAAATATTATAGGCTGGTCGATGGGGGTTATTGGAGATGCTCACTGCCCTCATCTGTATCAGGGACATGCATGGCAGATTAGTCATAGTGAGTTAACATTTGATGATACCATTGCTAAATCATTTCACAACAAATACATAAGGCTGTCTAGACCCATTTATTACTCAGGATCCAGCTTGTGACAGACCTAACTGGAGGAGAAAAGTGTTCAGACCAGCACTCGTGTGGTGGACTTTGGCCTCTCTTGGTTGGACTACCTGGTTAGTATTCAATTGGTAACGACCACCTTTTGTCCTTGCAATAAACAAAGCCTGGTAGAGCTTTGGGATGTGGGTGGTGTTATTTGAGTGACCATTTGGATGTCAACCTTTTCTGTATTTTTTCAAAAGAAATCTCGTTCTTTCTCCTTTCTGTCCCTCATCCTCCTCTCTCCCTCTCTGTTTGCCCTAAGCAGCTTAAGGCTACAGAACAAAAGGACAGCATGAAGGGAGGAAGAGATTTGTGGATTTGAATGAGAGTATGATATCCCTTTTAGGATGGGGCTGAGTGCTTATAGCATCGAGTAAATCTAATGCTGTCGGCACATTGAAAGGTGTCATCACTTAAAAGCATTCCATACTTTTAATTGCCGAAGGGCTGGTTGTAGCCCAGTCAACCAAAGGGGAAAGGCCATTCTGAGTTGCAGCATTTTGATGCAGGTGCCTAGTCTAAGATTATCCATGATAGTTCCTGTATGCAAAGTGCACTCGTGCTTTCGTAGCACCTTTAGAAACATTACTAGCTTCATTTTTAAGGTTTCTTTTTGAGGTTCCCAAGCAGCACAACGGAAAAGTGTTTGAATTCTGACTATTCCACAGCTGTCGTCGGCCAGGAGTCCAAGAAATAAAAATTTGCCTTGGTGAGAGAGATGTTCTCTTCAAGTTCTCTGTGACGTCACACGAAGTCTGCGAAAAATTTGGTACCGTGCAACTTAAATCCTTACGAAACTAAGCTAATCATTACAGTCTAAGCTAATTAGTTAAAGCACATGGACAGTGTTGTATTGTAATATTACCTATGCAGCCTTTTTTAATTTGTTCAGATTTATCCAGACTAAACATAAAATCTTAAACGACAACACGTGCAATCACAAAATCCCCTACATTCGATTTGTTACATGTTCAGTCCTCTATAAGCAAAAATGGCACGAGACATAATGTGTTTTCCATGTGTTGTGTGATATCCTATATTTTGTGTTTAATGATTTTTTCACACATTGAGTCCTAATTCAGGAATGTGGAGAGGTCATATTTATGGACAGGGTATAAAACTAATTTATGAGTTTTTCCAGGGAACCTTTAAGAGAGTATACACGGCCTGACCATTTGTGCATACGTGTGTGTGTGTGTGTGTGTGTGTGTGTGTGTGTGTGTGTGTGAGTTTGTGATCAGTCTTTTTGTGTGAAGTAATATTAACTGGTCTGGACTATGAAGTCATGTTTACAGTAACTGTCTGTAGTCTGTTCCTGGGTATTTTAGTTTCGTGCCACTGTAGCCATGTTTCCACAATCAGTGCTGATTAATATATAAAGCTATAAATAATATGAGTGCTATAAAATGGTGCACACACACACACACACACACACACACACACACACATGCAATTCCTGCCACTGCATCAAACCTCTTAATTCACTATCTTGTCACTTCTTTATTGCATTAGTTCATTTGTATTCATAAAGAGAAGATCAGGATAAAATAATTGTTTAAAGATTGACAGCTCAGTAGACTCAATCTCTCATTATACAGTATTTATGTACATGCATACATATATACAGTACATGCATCTTTCGAACAGTATAGGACTGAGTAGGTGTCTATTAGCAAAAACAGACTGACTGAAATCTGATTATTGCTAATATTTCACTTTTTTGACTTTCGCTAATATGGAAAGTGATGTGAAAAATTGTTCTTGACAGGATTTCTGCCATGTGCCTCTCGTGAAACAAATCAACAATAGAAACCAGTAAGTAAAGCAGAACAAGAACTGAGCAGTGCATCTTAACTGAAAAGAAAATGAAAATGTTTCTTATTCTAAAATATATTGGTCATGTTCATATGACCTCTGAGTGGTTGCTCTGTGCGTACCGTTGTATCTGGATTCAGCTATTAGCTGTGTAATCCTGTATAATTTGGGACTCTTGTTGGAAATATGTCAAATGATTCTTGTTTTGATAACGTGAATGTGAGTTTTTTCCACCTCATCAGTTTTTGGCAAACCATTTTTTATTGCGCAAAGTCAAATTGCTGTTGCTAGCAGTGAAATTTGCCAATTTCAATGGGTTGTTGATCTGGAGGTTGATATAGAGGTTCAGTGGAGGTTGATATAATTTATATCAAATACCTGCATGCAGCATAATGTTGAAGAAAATCCCGAAACGTGGTCTGCACTGAGGTTTATTTTCTTAAACTCAAATAAGTTCTGCTTGTTGATTTATCCTGAACAACTTGCCTATATGGCTGGTCGATGACAAGTGGGAAGGTCAGAGTTCACTGCCTTGGTCATCAGGATTGTGTGAAGTGACCTAACCTGGCTGGGGTCAGCAGCAGGTCTGTGACAGAGTTTAGGTTGGGTCATGAGGTCATGGGGTCATGGACCCCAGGCTGGTTTGCTTTGCTTCTTTTCTGAGACATGAAGAACCCTCACTGTCACTTCAGTCCTTAAATATTATCTAAGTATTATTTTTATATAATGATTTATCACTTTGGTATCTTTTCCTTTTTAAATACGATGCAAGCTTTTTTTATTGAGACAGTTTACACATATGAATAATGTGCTGTACCTGGCAAAGCATGCGTATTTTCCCCCAGCAGCTCTTAAAGCACCACAGACACTGACCTTCAGCTAGTCGCCATGGCAATTATGAAAGATCCTCAGCAGAGTATTAATGTGAGGGAGGCACGGCTCCTTGCGCCCTGATTGACAGTGTGGCGGGAGAGAAGGTGCAGAAGAAAGAGAGGAAAAGGGAGGGAGCTGGAACGGGAATGGATTTAGCGATTTGGCGGGCGGTGGAGAGCGAAAGAGGGAGGGGGAGTGATTTAGGTAAGAGTTGAAGTGGGGAGGAAACAGGGAGAGAGGGATCATAGGAAGTGGCAGAGTTGGAAAGGGAAAGACAGAAAGATGGAGAGAGTGAGAGGGAGGGGTGGGAATGGAAGAATGGAGGTCTGTAGGCTGCTGAGTACATTTCCTACTGGATGCCGTCCACGTCAGGAAATGGCGGCCATAATTGAGACTAATTGGCGTGTGTTTTTGCTGTCTCAGCGCATGTCAGGTGACGAGGTGGAAAGAGAATGACACACACACACACACACACACACACACACACACACACACACACGTTCACCAGTACACCATGCATGGCTACTTAAGGATCAAGTGTTCAGACCCACTGCTTTCCAAAATCCTTTACTCACTATGGGACAGGGCAGCTCTTCCACTTTCTTCTTCTCTTTCTTTCTTTATTTCTGCGTACTCCACTGCTGGCTCACAGAGAGCCCAGGGAGGGGGAAAGGGAAGAAAGAAGAAGAAGAACAAGAAGAAGAAGAGAAATTTAAAAAAAAGAAAGAAAGAAAGAAATGCACCCAGCGACACTCTCAAAGTTGTTGCCCTGGTAACTGGCGAGGCCGAGGGACTCTGAACAATGAAGCCGGATTCTTTTTTAAGTGTTGCTAATTAGCTTGCTTCTGCCTGCTTTTTTTTGGGTTTGCCGTCTTAAAAAAGAGATTAAAGTCAACCAAATGAAGCACCGGAGAGAATACGAAAAAGAAGAAGGAAATGTTGGTTTCTTTTCTCTTGCTTTAAAAAAATTTATCCAGTGGTAGATCACTGATGGTTTCAATGATGGGACTGCGGATATATTGAACGGATTATTGATGAAGAGCTGGATTGTTTTATTTGTGCTCAGTATTTGGATTTGCTTTAGTGTTCTTCAGTAAAATTCAATGTCTTTGTAATACTTGGTGATAGACTTATTAGTTGTTACTATTAGCAGGGTACTGGGGGGGGTTCAAAGAGTGTTGTAACACATCTTTCTTTCTTGCTGGCCTGTGCCGAGATATGAAACGTGGCCTCACAGCACTGACGATGAAATCCCTGTTTAAGATTTATCCCCTCCTAAATCTCTGACTTTTACTCACACACACACACAGACATGCAAAAAAATAAAAAAATCAAATGGCACCACTCCCACCCAGCCACACACGGTGCTTTTCGCAGAACCTCCCTCTTTTCTTGTGTGCTTTTTAGGCCACTCTTTATTTTTGGAAGGTCTGTGTGTCTGCGCTTTCAGCCATTACCAGGTGTAGAAAATTTAAATCAAAAACATAAAACGGCTCTCACATTTGTTTTTTTTTTTCCTCTTGACCAGACGTGCAAGGTAATGGTGTAGAATATTCATGCTGTTTAAACAATACTGCGTATATATTTCCCCTCCTCTAGAGTTCCCTTTGGCAGCATCCTGTGTGCTTTTTATATTAGCTTTTTTTTCTTTCTTTCTTTATTAATAACAACACAGAAATATGTTCCATATGCGTGGTGTGGATGGGAAGCTCAGCTGCTGGTCAGAGCTATCCTGACTTTGGTAAGCACAGACGTTTAAGGGGGACCTTCGGGGTAGGGACCCACAAGACACCCTAACACCCGTGTAGTGCCCTAACTCATTCTTGCAGATCTGCTAGTATCTAAACACCAGGATAATTAGTATTATTAATTTCTGCAGTGATCATAGCCAAGAGATGTCAATCCCCAGTAGTACTTTTTTTGTACCCAGACGGGCAGTGTTAAGAAAACTGAAATGAAACTACCATGCAATTGCCTTGAATTAGCCAACTACTGCTGCTTCCGATTGGGTTGAATCAGCTTTTCCGTCTTCTTCTCCTCTCTTGCTCTTGTTCACTCCCTCTTTGTCTATCCGTTTACCACCTTTCTTCCTTCTTTCTTTCTTTGAGCTTGTCTCATGGTGGCAGTAAAGAAACTAATGATGCCCAAAGAGCCCTTCCATACTGCATTGTCCTCCTCCCTGGCTCTTTTTGAAGCAGGATATGAGGATACCATACTTCTATATCTTTGCTATTACCTTTCATGCCATATTTTCTTCCCCATCATGCTATTCTTTGTTTGGGCTTTTTCTAAAGGTGAAGAACCCACATCTGGAAAGTGGCAAGAGGCTGCGAATTTCAAACAGGCTACTTTTGTGAAAAATAGGATGTGAAAAAACATAAAACCAGTCAGGCTTTGCAAACATTGCAGCTTATTTTTTGACGTTTTTCTATTTTACCTCCTCTTTAAGTTTTATTTTTTATTGCTTTGGCTCTTGTTCACCCTTTCCTCATTTTAATGGCCAGCGTGAGTCCAGAGAGGCCTGCTGTAGCCATTTAAAATTTAAGGTTTTGCCGTAGCCTTTATACTGCGGAAACATTACATTAAATGGCAAGAGGACAGCACGTCATGTTTTTGAAGGTTCCTTAAACAATTAAATAATTTGCTTGGTTTTTCCATTTTTCTGAGATTAACATTTTAATGGTTTTGAGTGAAAACAAATGTGACAAGCAACTGAAAGGGCCTATGAACGGCACCCTGGAGCAGGAAGTAGCAAATTAAAACCAGCCTTGGCCAACAGAAGGGAAAGAGTGGGAATAAAAGGAGAGAAAAATGGTCAAAAGTGCAGTTTATTTGTAACCCACCGTGAAATTGGCCAGCTCTGCAGTCTACAGCCTTGGTAATGAGTCATGGGGACAAAATTAAGATCTAGAAAAACTTTGGCACAGTCCAATGGAGTTGATCACGTCCAAGATTGCACACTTTGCCCCATGGCCCATGGTGGACAGCTGCTAACAGGCCCAGTGCGTCTGACCGGAGCACTGTAGACACACTGGACTGGCTGTGGACGTTGCTCTACAGCTGCATTGTAACATTCGAGCTTTTAAAAAGAACCAGGCAGGACTTCAGTGGAAGATCAAAGATACTGAACCTCTGCTGATTGGTCCTACTTTTGCCTCTGCTGTAGATGTGGGAGGTGCTGAATTTTGAGCCGTTTTTTGTCAGGTGAAACTTGACACTAGGGAAAAAGACGCTGCATGATCTTTTGACAGTGTGGAGGAACATCATGGGCTGCCACAGTTGCTTAAACTGCCACAGGTTTCTTCCACAGGTGATAGGACAGGAATCTCTGAAAGTGACTAAGTCTAATCATACGTCTGCAGGCACTAGCTTTCAAGGAGTAGGTGTATGAGCTATCTCTAATGATATTGTACAGCCAGTCATTGTGCTCCTTGCTATTGCTGTGCTCCTTGCTGTGCTCCTTTCTCAAATGAATGACACATTGGTTTCTATCTAGTGCTTTTACTCCATTTCCATTCATAGGCGTTATTCTATAGTATGTTATTTTCTGTGCTAATACAGTCTTGTGACAAAATCTTGCAATATGTCATTGCAAAGAAGTTCTAGCATAGCTTGAATGCTTTCAGTTGAAGAAAGAGAAGCCTTTGTATTCCCTTCTTGTTTTCTGGCTGATCCTGATTTAGCAGGCATACAGTGATGGACTAGCTGCACAGAATCAAGTGTGACGAGTCCTTCTTCGGGCTTTATTCCAGAAAGCAAGCTTAATTTTGATTGTGGGAGGGTTTTTCCCTCGATGAATCAACCGTTCTGTTTTTCTACAATTTTTCAAATTCACAACCTACCGAAGGAAAAAGATCAGTTACTAGTTATTTATGGAGTGTAGTTTTGTTAATTGGAAAAAACGATTTCCTTATGGTTTTAGAATAGACCTTCCAGTAGGTCTCTTTGGTCTGTTGCTAAAAAAAAAGTCTGACCACACTCGTCCATATGTGCTAACATGAGGTTATGTTACATTAATCACACAGTGGTCACACCCAGTTGCTTTTCTAAACAGTGTGAACAAATTACATGGAACGTTTCGAATTCATTTTCTTTGTTTATTAAAAAAATACAGTGATGTCCCTCTAATAACGTATTTGGTAACCAAGCTTTATTGGGCTTAGTTGCAGATTAAGAAGCAGCTATTGTAGCACAAAGGGTTGATTAAGGACGTTGCTGCAGTCTTGAGGGATGATGAACATCACCGCACTAACCTCCTATAAAAGGTCTGTCCTGGATTCAAATACACCACAAATTTGTTTGACTCCCATTGGAAGCCAGGAAGGACGGTTAACTTGGTCATTTAATTAAGCGACTCTGTTAGAGCTCTAAGTAATTCCTTTTGGGTTGTAGCATGTACCAAGATATAACAGTGAGAGTTGTTCCAGCTTTTGCATCATGGGTTATGGAGAGTGCTTATCCTCTCCTCCTTCTTGTTCCTCTTTCCTTTCCATACATGTGCGATCCAGACTTCTTCCAGCAGACACTGGAAGCTTTCTGAAGGTGTCTGCAGTTGTGCGCCCAGCTTCTGTAACATGATACCTTCTGACCCGGTCTGCTTCCAGTACTCCCCACCATCCACTCATCCACCCACACCCAGGGACGGCCTACCGTGGGGATGGAGGCTCCTGTTTTTCTAAGGGGGTAGTCATGGGGGTTGTTGCAAGCATCAACAATGGTCCTCTGTCAGCAATGATGGATCATTCCAGCATATGGTGCCCACCTGTACACAGACAAGTCAGCTCTGCTCTATTTGGATTTACAGCAGAGAGAGAGAGAGAGAGAGAGAGAGAGAGAGAAAGAGAGAAGAGGGGAGAGAACACCCCACATTTTGCCCAGATTCATCACCTCCCTGCACTGTTTGCTTTAGCAACCTGAGCCTAATGAATAGAACCTGGGCCCGCCAGGGAAGAGGCGCCCAATCATGCCCTGTTTGTATGTCTTGGTTCCTTGTTTTGGAACGCCTGTCAAACAGGCAAAAAAAGCTCTGCCCAACTTTGTTTTTGGTGGACGAGGACCACATGTAGATGGTGCACCCCTGCTTGTAGAATGGGAAGTAAGATGGAGAGAATATGGACTGCTAGGCACATGTGCCAAAAATAATTTTTTCCTCATTACTTTCCATAAATGGACCTTCAAGTGAATACCAGAGTTCCGCCTCTCTGCACCTACAGGGAGGGCAACAAGAGAATGAAAAAGGGTACCCTGCAATATCCCCCCACCCCCCACCCCCACCCCGCTGAATTTAAAAAAAAAATGCTCTGTTATTAAAGCCCATGTCAGGAGTGTTGATTTATGGGGGGAGGGTGTGGGGGGGATTGGTTTGGCCGATGACAAGTTAGGAGAACTCACACACAGTGCAGCTTAGGCCTCCAAGCTGGGCGCTGACCTCTTCACCCTCCCCTTCCCCTCTCTCTTTTTTCTCGTTCTCTCTCTTCTCTCCCTCTCTCTCTCACTCTTAGCACCCACCCTCCCTCTTTGCAATAAAACCTGTCTAACGTCGCAGTACAATGGAGCTGTTGTTGGACCCAGCCACCCGCCGCCTCCCTCATATTTTCTTTAAAGGTGCAGCGCACACTGGTGAATGCCACGAGCCTTTAGAAAGGACATGCGGAGGGAGGCTCGAAGACTCACAGGTCACTGTACGGCAGTTTCTCCCTCAAAGACTTATATCAAAGACTTGACAAAGCATAAGCAAAGGAAATCAAGTCAACATGGATGTCGATTTTTTTTTCACAGGGTTTCTGGCTGCAAGACTTTCTTTTCTTATTGTTTCCTTTCCAACTCCAAGTCTAAGTTTATCCAACTCATCCAAAGTTTGTACATTGTCAAGACCAATCCAATAGCTTTTCATCCACCCTGAACGGCGAGCCTGTGCGCAGTTTCCACAGGGAGATGACTGCTTCAGCACCCGAGACTCTGGAACAGCCCCGGCTCCTTCCAGTCATGTTTGGCTTGCCCAACCTCTGCCCTTGAGCTGCTCTGAGTTCACACTGATGAAGCACAGAAGCAGCGAGGCACTGACCACACATTTCTCTTAGTCTATCAAGCATGCTTGCAGAAATGACCTGAAACAGCCAAGAAGAGACCGAGATCACCTCAAGATAATAGTTGTGCTTATTAGCAGCGTGACCGGTTTATTAAGAAAGTGTCGTAATCAGTGCTGTAATTTAGACCAAATTAGCCTTTATTGTTGCCAGATCCCATCTAGTCCCAGGCCACCACTGGTGTGTGCCTGTAGATGAGTGTCTAAGCACACATACATATGCGGTCATATCTGGCGAGGGTATTTAATATCCACCACATGCTTAGTGTGTGTGTGTGTGTGTGTGCTTGCAGCTGGACTGGCTGAGACTAGACTGGGAGGCGTTTTTAGTCCACTTGAGTTTGTATAGTGTACTGCTGAGGTCACAATCTGACGGGACATGGTTCCTGTTCAGTCAGACGCAGGGACTTTTTCAGGGTGTGGGTGAGTGGGGGGTGGGGGGCGTGTGGGCGATGCATGCATGTGTGTGCACTATTCAGTTGTGGCCTCAGCAAAAGTAACAAGTGCTCTCGATACAGCAGATGGTTTTCATCATGCAGGACATACATTTGATTGCATGATATGCCCCCCCCCTCTTTCTCTCTCTCTCTCTCTGTCACTCTCATATTTTTAAAAGAATAAGCATCTTTTATATAGAGGGCAGTGCTGTTAACTTCACAATGCACCCACCCACACACACATAAGTGCTTTTGCAATTGATATCATGATCAACTCAAACAGTGGGTATCATTAATGTTCATGTAAATTAATTGCTTATATCGTTTTTTTAATCGAGTCATTAAAAAAAACCCACGCCATTTAGATCACTTAGTTGATCTGCACTATTCAGGAGACCTGTTGCATATAGTACATCCTATTTTAAGAGCTGCTCTCTGTCATGTCAGCCAGCGGTGTATCTTTTCACACAATTCTGATTTTATATACCACGGCAGATCTGACGATCTGATTGGTGTAGGTAAATTTGCCAGAAACTGTATCTCTGAGT
>JAOVVH010000001.1:10676936-10691677 GCA_028566435.1 Scorpiodoras heckelii
ATAGATAGATAGATAGATAGATAGATAGATAGATAGATAGATAGATAGATAGATAGATAGATAGATAGATAGAAAACCACTTAGAGTTTCAAGTGGGTAGTCCAATGCTCAGTTTTGAGGAAATTTAAGCTGTGTGTATATGAGAGAGAAAGAGAGAGAGAGAGAGAGAGAGAGAGAGAGAGAGAGAGAGAGAGAGACACTCACCATTGTGTTTTCTCCCGTGTCCACAGGCTCTCCAGGCAGCACGCCAGTTCCTTCTTCAACAGGCCACAGGACTCAGCTCGCCCAGCAGTAACGAGGTCAAGCAGAGCCCTGTACAGGTGAGTCTCACACGCACACACATATCTACACACACACACGGTACAGAAATACCCATCACAAAACACTTCTTTACAGATGTCTGCCCGTTTATCCAACTTCTAATTTACTCTCCCAGTTCAGTATAAAACAAACTGTAACCTAGTCAAATTTCCACTGCCTGTTACAGTGCCTTTGTTTTTTTTTTCCTCTTACTGTCTCTCTCTTTCTCTCTCTCTCTCACCCTGTGTCTGTCTCTATCTCTCTCCCGCAGCGATTCTTTCTCTCAAGCTCTCAGTACTGTATTAAAAAGCAGTCAAATGAATGTGTCTCTTTGTACTGAAGAGCCACACAATAGGCCGTGCTTGGAGACCAAACACAATTCCCTCTGTGAGCATGAGGTTAGCTGTAGTGCAGGATCCCCTTCCACCTGACCTTGTACATGCACACACAGTGTGTGTGTGTGTGTGTGTGTGTGTGTGTGGGAGAGTGTAGCTCAGTAGCTGTATAACTGGGTGCTCTCGACCAAGGCCTCCATACAGTCTGCAGCTTATTTGAATTTCTTACTCGTCTCCTATAACTCTGATCAATTTCCCCCACCTCTCTAAGACCTTTCCTAGAAGTGTCAAGTGTCTCTCTGTTAGCTTGCCATTCTAGAGGTGTGTGCATTAAGTGGATGTTAGTCACAGTGAGAAAAAAAAGATTTTTTTTATACAGGCTCGAGATAACCTTAGAGACACAGCGCTAACATACTGTAAATTGTTGAACGACACAGACGTAGCGCAAACCACGGACGTGTCTCCGTGTTAGCAGCCACCAGGACAGGAAAACAAAATTTGTCAACAAGGTGAAAAATGATCGGGCGGGGAACGAGCCAGCGAAGCAAAAATAGTGCTCAAGAACGGCTTTCAGTTTTTCAAATCATCAATAATCCTGCGGGGAATGTGGGCTGACAGTTTAAATGGCCGTGTTGAGAGGTTTTCCCTTCAGGGTAATTAACATTATCAAGGAACAGCAGGTTACCTCGTTAGTGCCGTGCTCATTTAATTAACAAACCACACTAATTAGATTGAACTCCGGGCCGGAGTTTGCTACAAGCAGGCATGTCGAGTTAAGGCAGAGTGAAGAAGAAGAAGGGGTGGGAGAAAAAAAAAGAGAGAGACAGTTTTGCAAGACCTCTCTGTCACGGTTGCTATGTGTGTGTGTGTGTGTGTGTGTGTGTGTTTGTGTGTGTGTAAGCACAGAGAGTTCACATATGTCAGAGAGACAGATGTGTAGTCAGTGGTGGTGGATGGTTAATGATTAATCGCTCATTAGATTCATTAGTTTCAAAGCTCTAGACATGAAAATGTCGTGACTGACTGTAGCGTACCGGCAGGTTTCACCTCAATAACAGTGCTGTATGTACAGTATATATCACACTGGGCTTCTCCTCTTATACAGCATTTCTTTTATATTCGTCCGAATCTTTTTATTGAAGATAGATTACTGTCTCACTTTTAAACAGCATCTTTATATCATTAACTTCTCAGCTTACGAGGAAATGCTGTGCTTATTAACCTAAAGGAGCAGTTTGTAATCTGAAAATCCTTGCTGTCCCAATTGTATCGCCACGTCTTGTCTCCTTCCCCCTAGTGCACTCTGTTACCAGTACGAATTGTTAGGATGCGCTAAAATGTACCAAACGATGTTTGATTGTTTATATGTTTTGTTGCTAAGCATGTTGATTTTACAGAAGGGTACATTTTTATAACCCCTGTGGCACCGAGGCTACACCGAGGCTCAACTGAGGCATCCGATTAAGTCGATGTTTCAGTTAAGAAAGTAGTGGGCATAAATGTATTATATACTAAATCTAAACAAAATTATATTCTTACAACATCCGTTACAAAAGTTCAGGTTTCTGGCGGACAGTCGTGGTTAACCTTTGGCAACATCGCCGCAAATTTGCTGCAAGGTCACATTTTCATATGCAAATGAGGTTTGTGGCAAACTTGCGCTGGACTTCTGGCTAACTGGCTAATTGAGTCTTCATTCTGTGAGGTCTTTTGCTGCCGGTTTGCTAGAAAGTTTGCTGTAAAATTCATATTTTATGGGTTTCGAGCAAAAATACAGAACAATGACGATTAAAAATAATACAGTTGAACAAAACATAATGCAACACTGTAATGATACATTATTATTATTATTATTATTATTATTATTATTATTATTATTATTATTATTATATGAATAAAATGAAATAAATGAACACAGGAGTATCAACAACATTATAAGCGAACAAGGCGAAATAAAAATGATAAAAAAAAGATTATACAACAAACATTTATGGGATCTGAAATTGGGATAAATCAATCGTTGTAAAAAGTCAGATCAAAAGTTGTAAACTATCTTGCCCAATCCTCTGTAAAGGCTAAAGATACCTTTTGTTTTTTTTTATCTAATACTTTTAGTTTTTATCTAGTACTTAACTTAGATAGGAAATTTGATTGATAGCTAAATTAACGCATTCATTTTAATATGCTAGCATATCTTAGTACATTAACAATAGAGAATACAATGTCAAACTCTGGCGGCAAACTACTACGGTGAACATTCTTAAATCTGCTGATAACATTTTGCTTTTGTAAGGGAACCTAGCTAACAACCATACAACAAAACAGTATTTTTACAGCTTACATCTTTTATGAAATGAATGCTGTGTTATATTTAACCAGATTGTTAACCGATTGCACACAAAAATATCTTCATGTACGTAATGACAACAAATTATAGCATTCTAATAGCACATGAATTATTAGCTACTCTACGATCCATGTCTAGGCAAAGAAAACAACTTCAAACCAAACAAAATGCATAGCACTCCCAGCTGAGGTCATTTTAGCTGTATAGGTAGCAAAATGCTGTGAATTTAACATCCTTTACTGTAGCCTTGAGGTACAAATGATGTGTAAGCTAGTAAATGTAACAGCAGAAAGACAAACCATTTGCTGCGCAGCCATTCTATCACATGTTAATCACAAGCTTATGAACGTGGCTAACTCTGGCACTTAGCATACAAGAATCTTTAGCTGACTAGCAACATAACCGGCGAACGAACCTAGAACGTTCTGGGAACATTATTTTGTTGTTACAGCAACATTTCTTTGGGATGTTTGTTTGTGGGGTTTTTTTGTGTTTGTTTGTTTGTTTGTTTGCCAGGAAAGTTTTTTTTTCAGCTGTCAAGCAGAAATATGGCTAACTCAATGCTAAAATGCGAAAAGCCACACTGATGTTTGCCCTTGTTTTATGTTGGGCTCAGTCTAAATCTTTCTTTTCATCTTGCTTTTTTTCACTGGCTTTCTTGATGAATATGACAAAATGTTATTTTTATACACGCTGCCTACTGCAGCCTTAGTACACTTTGGTGTTGGTTGATATGAAGCTAGAATGTTAACGTTTTGTTGTATTAACGTTCCCCTAACCATTGCAGTACAAGAAACCTTTGGAAAACCTTAATGACTAACCTATGACAACATTACGGTTAGTTTTTAGTTCCCAAAATGCTTGGGGAAGGTTCTGATGCATAATAACCTGGAGTGAGCGTTTTCTAAATGTTGAGAGCAGGTTCTTTTAGGAGAACCTAACCATAGGAGAACCATAGGCTAGGTTGGACATTCTGTGTTTGCTGGGTATTAGCTACATTTACAACCTAGATAAGCCAAACACTTTTTCCAGTATTACACAGTTAACATCTAAGTAATTGTTGGTACCAATTACAATTTAACTATGTGCATGTACTCTTTTACTTATTACCACTTCATTAAAAATGAGCTTTTGAATGAACATATTCTCTTATATTTTTTGGCCTACCTGTCTGATAGAGGCAACAGTAGATAAGGATGTTTTGCTTCTTCCTGGATTGAGAGTCCTTCTTCATTATTCACCATACTGGTTTGGCCCGTTTAAACAGGCTGGATTTTTTAAATTGAATTAAACACTGTAGTTTAAGCAGTGAGTCAGTCAGTTCGTTTAAAGTGTAAAAGTTGTGTGATCTGTCCTTTTGCACAAGGTGCAGGGAAGAAGTATCCACAACAGACAACACACGAGTCAGCCATCAAATCAGACAATGGCTGCCACTTGGGTTGACTTTTTCAGTAATCCAAATGGAGCCTAACGAGTACTAATCTTTTTGCTGCCTGACAATTAGATCTTCTCCTCATTCTTCTGCTTTTCCAAAGGAGACAGAAGTTACATTAGCCAGCCGAGTCGTCTGTGGCTTCTCTACATGTTTTTAGGAATATTTTTTAGCAATATTCTTTGCCCTTGATAGTAGGTAATACTTGGTAGGTCCCCTACAAGATCTTGGAGGGAACGTTGCACAGTCTTCAAGCTGATATTCGTTGAGGTGCCAGCATTGAATTCTGATGTTACTTGAGGCAGTGTTGCACACCTATCATGTAAAACGATTCTTGCCAGCTGACGCTTGTCACGTTCACCCAGAGTCTTTTTACAGCTGTCGTAAGTCCGAGGTTTTGCCAGTACACCCTTGAAATGCTCATACATGAAAATATGAACTTTGCTTCTACCTCCAAAATGCCTATGAGCTCCAACTATTAATCCCCATTGAAAATCGCAAACTCCTGGTAACTTGGCATTCTCACAGCGGAAACAAGTCTAGAAGCTTCCATAGATGTGCATAACTTTATATACGAACCGGCGGACGCAACCAAGGACGTGCATAGGTTGTGTTGCTATGTATTATGCATAGGCTCCAATACCAGTTTTTCTGGTACTTTAGTGTACAGTATGACATTAGCTTGTTTGTCTGATATAAACTAAAATCAAGGTAGTGTACGCACCAGTTTGTGTTTTCATGGCAGAAGAAGTGTGTACAGCGTGTGTCAGGGTTGAACAAACTCACCCATACGTGCACACAGACACAGATAGACATATACATAACGCGCACGTGGCTGCAGTTGCATATCAGTTGGTAATTGAAAAGGGAAAAAAGTCCTCTTTTCATGTATTATTGAGGCCCTTATTTAATTAAAAAAATGAAAAGACTCATTAGAGACATGCTAATTAGTTTCCTTCTTGTGCGTGTTAACAGAGGAGCTGCATTGCCTTCGCGCCATTGTGCACACAGAGTGGCACATTTAAATGAGCTGATGGAGAGATGTGTGTCGCCAGCTGGCACGCCTCTCCCACCTTCTGCATCCCCCTCTCCTTTCTCCGTTTCTCACTTTCTTTTCACATGCTGGTTCACTGCCGGCCAAGCACGCTGGGTTTTCTTCATATAGCATTGATACTACGAACTTTGGAAAGTCCTTAAACCCTGCTAAGTATCTTGTATCTTTGTTTCCTTGTTGCTTTCCTTTTTCTTGGTGGTGATCCGAACATGTTTTCCGAGAAGTTTTGTTATGCAGATGCCCACTTTCTGTGGAGTCCAAGTTCTGTGAAGTGTTCTTCAGTGGTGTTTTAAACCCATACAGAGCCATCAAGAAAAGCTGTTGATATGCTCCCAGTTCTCTTGAACTTTTGGTTCCTGAGACGTCCATTAACTGGAAGTGCTTACTTCGAACTTTTCTCCTTATTTTTTTTCTTTTTTACTGGCGTGAAGAGAGAAGGGTTGAAAAAAAAAAGAAAATAGACTGACGGAATGAGAAAAAAGTGGGGAGGGTGACGAACGACAGAAGCCGTGGAGGGAGAACAGTGCAGGGCAGTAGTGGCCATTCTGGAGTTTGGGTTCCGGTGCAGCCGAGTGTGAAAGTCCATTTTTTCAAAGCTGAAACATGAGTGAAATGTGCAATGAAGACCAGTCGATAATGGGGCTTTTATGCTTCCCCCCACCAGCGTCAGCCGCTTCTCTACTGTTCTACTGGAAATTTTTTGTCATTTTTATTCTGGGGCAGTGGGGCGTTAGATAGAGGCACAAGGGTGTGTGTGTATGTGTGTGTGACGAGCAAGAGACTAATGGAAGAGGGGGGGTAGTTTGAGGAGGAGGTGGAAAAGGATTGGGGGGGAGGTGGTGGATTTTCCACTTGAACTTGCTCTGCTCAGGGCATTCGCACAAGCGCTGCTTTTACATTTGTCCGAATGCTGTCACAAAAGTGCTCCCTGGACACTTCAGAACGGTTGCATTCCTCTCTCCGTTCTCCCAGTCGTGGATCCCTCCAGTGTCTGTCTCTCATTACTTTGTGTAGCTCTGCTTAGACGGCCTACAGCACTGCTACACGCAGACAGGCCTCACGGACGTGCAGAAAGTGTGCCGGATCGAAAGAAAAGTGGTTGCAGAATATTTTGGGACAAGTTAACCCCTGAAACGGAGACAGGGACGTCACGCTTCATGACTCTTTTGCCCGGGACTTTGTATTCGTGGATCCACCTGGTCCCGGCGCCTGGAGCCTTTCATCACGGACGTTATTAAAATGACAGCGGCGCGTCGCACTCAATAGAGACCCTTCACTCTCCACATGCTGGCTAATATCTCCAGCCTGTTTGATGGTAGCACTGTGATGCTTTAAAAGCCCCCCTCCCTTCTCGCTGACCCAATCGGCCTTCCACATCGGTTCCACCTGAGCAATGTGACCTTCTGGCCTTTTCTTTCAGGATTAAGGAGGGTCTATTTTTTTTTTGAAGGAACAATGGTGGCATTTTGGCAGTCCATCACTGGTATTTTGGGATGCTCATGTATGAGTGAGTGTTAAAAAAAGGTTTTTGTGCAAGGGCTGTAATGTAAATGAAAAAGACACTGGGACAGTTGGAACTGAAAAGAACTTGACTGCAAAGTATAAAGCATAAAAGGAATTTATACCAAGCTAATTGGTTAAAAATGATATTGGATCCTTTTTTGCATCTGTTCATTTTGTAGAAATGACTAATATGGGTAATCAGTTCAGAAAATCATCCCACTCTTATTTATCTGCCATCGAACAAAGAATAAAAAGCATATTAAAGGAATTGAGATTAGCAGTCCACTTTAGAAAACTAGATCTAATGTTAAAACGTTAAAAAGTCACAATAGTAGTAGACTGTGGCTTGTTTTTAAGTTTATTACTTTATGTTTGCTGTTTAGATAGTTTTTTTCTGTAAAATATAAAAAGCAATGATGTAGATTGATTAGTTCTTATGTGAACTCCGTTTACACTGTATTCTGGCCTTGAGTTATGCCTCTGCATCACTGAAGCGCATAGGGAAGAATACGCCTTACTGAAATGTGTGTAACTGGAGGCACACAAAAAAAGACTTGTGTGCAAATAGGAGAATTGCGCCTTTATTGACTATGGGCCGTCCGCATGATACAAAAATGTGTTGCAAAATAGAAGTTTTGTTACGTTGTGTTCCTTTGTCTGCACGGCAGCAGCCTTTTTGTGGCCTGAAAATGCAAACGCTTGAAAATGGCGTCGAAAAGGCTGCCGCCATGTAGACAGGCAAATACGGAACCTTTTGAACGCGATGACAACGCGGCATCACCTCATATAAGGCTATTTACGTTTTCAACCTGCATTAAAAGAAACAACAGTGGCGGACTAAACAGCACAGAAGAACACCACTCGCCTGCGTACAAACATACGTCATGTTTGTACGCAGGCTAGTGGTGTTCTTCTGTGCTGTTTATATATTTGAGTGGCAAAGTTACACCACCACCTACTGGCCTGGAATACATACTACAGTGTTTTCAGTCATTTTTACGAGTCTGTGTGGACGAGGATGAGTTCTTAAAACGTTGTCATATGGATGGGAAACTGTTGAAAATGCAAAGGAGGCTTTTTTTTTTTTCAAAGAAGTTTTGACTTAATTCAGGCAGCTTTGTTCCTCTGCTAATTACAACATAAAGAGTTAAGCTTCACATAAGCTACATTTATTTATTTATTTATCGACCCCACAATTTTTTCCCTTAATTTAGTCATGTCCAATTTCCCATCAGGATTTTTCTCATGTCACACGACAGCTGCCAGTCAGGCAGGGCGAGACACATGACGCCAATCACCGCCCCTTTTCAAACTGCTGCTCATGCACCGTCCGGGAGTAGTGTAACACGAACCCACAGATTCCCGTGATTGGCTGCTCCAGTTGACATGGGGGAGAGCGTATGCTGCCCCTCCCACCCTGAGAGCACAGAGAGCTTTTGCTCTCTGTACTCCCAACTATAGCATCACCCAGACTCGCGATCTCCAGATGATCAGCTACATTCTTAAAGCTCTGTCCATCTTCATACCCTGCCCTCCATAACCCCATCTAGCTTCTTTTTTTTTGGCATTCCCCTGCATAGTGTTGTACCAGCAGGTTGTACAAATGAGATGTGACAGCTTGTTTACCGGCGAGAGGAGGCTGATGAGGGTTAGCGTGAATAAACAGATCATAATGCCTATCAGCATGAGTAACAGAACAGAAAGAGGGAAATACCAGGAAGGGGGGAGGGCGATGGAGGAGAAAAATGGGGTGAGCTGTGGTGCATGTGTGTGTGTGTGTGTGTGTGTGTGTGTGTGTGTGTGTGTGTGTGTGTGTGTGTGTGTATACAGCAAAGACCGGTCCTCTCTCAGAGAGGTGGGTAATTCTTTCTGACAGGGATAAACAGCACTGGGATGTTGTACTCAATGCATGGCACTGAAGTGTGTGTGTGTGTGTGTGTATGTGTGAGAGAGAGAGAGAGAGAGAGAGGGAGAGTGAGTGTGTGTGAGAGAGAGCAACAGCGAGACTCCTTCTCTAGCCATTTCCTTGTCATTTTTTCAATTATCCGCTTCCCCCTGGAGGTCCCTGAGCTCCGCCGGTGAGCTTGAAGACAGGTCATTTAGATGGAGTGTGCTGTTTATATTTTGATTATATGTTCCTTTCTCCTCTATCGCTCTCCATTTAGTGCCAGTGCAACATCACAGACAAGAAACACACACCCACATACACCCACACACACACACACACACGCACACACGCACAGACACACAAATACACACCAGCATCAAGCAGGCTCAGGGGCTTGTTAAAGCAGCGTGCATCGGGGAGAATTACTCCACCAATAAATTCATCCTCGTGCTATGGAGCATGCCACAGAGGGACAGTTGTATTCATTTCCTCACCAATATCTGACAGTGTGCGCCCGCCCTGTCTGGAAGAGGATGCATATGTGTGTGTGTGAGAGACAGGAGATCTCTGTGCGGTCTGTATGAGTTGTTGTGTCCTCCTTAAACTCAAACACGATTCCGTCATAATTCACACTAGATGTCTAGGCGCAACTCCTTTTGCAGTCTTTAAAGCACTAGACCTTCCTGGCCTTCTCTAAATTCACCAACTTTAAGCACCATTTATCAGATTTTCCCCCCTCTTTATATGGACGAGCATATTATTCCTCTCCGGCAATAAAAAACCTTTCAAGAACTCAGCCAGTCCCAATTACGGCTTTATGGAGCTGATTTGCCACGTCTGTTCAAAGTTTAGCCGCATGTTTTTTATGCACGTTTGCTGCAGGCTTTTTCTCTCCTCTTTCTCCTTCCCTCCCTCTCCTTTTTTCTTCGTGTGTGTGTGTGTGTGTGTGTGTGTGTGTGTGTGCTGGAGCCCTACGTGTGATAATTACCCCATAATGTGGAATGGCAGCGAAAGCTCTAGAGGATGGAGATGTATTCATCATCCATTTATTTAAATACCATAATTTAGTGTACCGCTCATTACCGCCTAGCTGACCTTTTCTGAAGAGAAGGACTCTCCTCATCCGCATCCGTACGCCATCATTCGCCTTTTTTTTCCCTCAAACGGAAATAAATCGAGGCAAAAAGACGAGGCATTGTCTCTTTCCGGTGTCAGACCCAGAATTATTGGCAAGACAGTTAATCATGGTCGCTGTCCTCACTCACCTTGATCCCGTACTGTAAATACGAGCGGCCTTTCTTCTTTTACATCAACTTTTCGTTTAAACAATTATTAAAAACGTATCGAGAAACACTGTAGTGTTTGAACAAAGCCGTCTCACTTCACATCATTAGCATGAGAAGCTCGATTCTGGGATTTTTGTTTGGATTTGGATGCATGTTTTGGATCAGTGAAGGCAGACAGATTTTCATTTAATAAAATCATCTGCGGGTTCAATGAGGAGTCGATGATGGAATGTATCGGGACCTGGTTGCCAGATCCTCCACTATATCTAATAATAGGGAATAGGTTCTTTTCTACAGTCTCCATACACAGGAAAAATGAACAAACTCATTATATGTTATGTTATATTATATTTTACGTTTTTAATATGCCAACACGTAGAGAATATTTTGTAAACATTTTGTAAGCTACAGTTTCCCATTATCCCTATGTATGGTGACTTTTGGGATACCTTGTATATTCCCGTCCTTCTTTTCTATGACACTCAAATCCACCTTGAGTTTTTGAAGCCAAACATCTGACCCTAAGAAACCAAGTTCTAGTGGCACCTAGGGAACTCCACACACTTCTGTTTGTGAGTAGATACATCCGTAACTTCTCTCACGCCTTCCTTGGCACAAAAGACGTGTCTGTTTGTAGATTGGTGACTTTTGCAGATGAGATCCTCAGAGAAACGTGTAAGCATTCTCCTGACTATGGATGTGTGTGTGTGTGTGTGTGTGTGGTGGCGAAATACCCTTGTGTTCACTTCCAGCCAGATTTATTACAGCTCAGATAGTTTTAAACTTCTTCATTATCGCACTGGCTGTGGATATGGTGATATCCAGACACGTAGCTGTTCTTTATAGCCAGTGTTCAAGTTTTTTTTATCATTTAATGTGCATTCTGTAATCCTTCCCATGTTGATGAATGACTAAGGGAATTTGGGTGGGTGGGTGTCACCTCAAAATTCTACCTTCGTCAAACAGGAAGTCGTGGATGACTCCTAACACTCGGTTGACCTTAAATAAAAAAGGTAGAATATAAATAGCGTAACTAGGAAGATGGTTCAATTATAAATTCTATTTCAAAGAATTTTTATGGGTGCGATTAATTGTAATTTTTGATGCAATTTATTATTTTTTTATTAATTTAATTAATTTAAATGTAAAGGTTTTTGTAATATTTTCGGTGTGACATTTTTCATGTTTTCCATTTCCATTTTGTCTTTAGCCGTTCTCTGAGATTGGTGCTAAATTCGCTTTTCGTATAACGTGAAGTAGATTTTTTTCCAGACTGCAGGTTTCAGAAATGAGTCCCCAGCAGGACCCCACATTTAATGTTCGCAGATTTTTTTAACTGTAGTATGAATTCTAATAGCTGAATCCTTGATAATTCTGAGTGGCGTCATCATGACAGCGGCGCGGATTATAATTTGCGAGCGGGCATTATGAAGCTGCATACATTTGCAGTAATGGAATATGATCGAGTCGAGCAGCGCAGTAGGGACGCCGTTCAGGAGTCTTTTAAGAGCGGGCGATTTCAGCTTAATGAAAATGAGCCTCTTGGCACTTGGACGGCCCATTGTGCCAAGGAGTGATATATTTAAATTGTACTTGTCAGGAAATTCTCTTGTTCTGAGTTTGACCTCTATATAGAAGCAGAAGCAGGCCGTGGCAGGGTCTGGACACAGCGTCCAGCTTGGCGGGGGTTTCTGCGAGCTTCACGACGTTCTCCGGGCGTCTTGATTAATAAGAGTAAATCGGATCGGTATGAGGAACCGTAATTCATCAAGGACATGGGAAAAAAAAAAAGAGGATGAGATTAGAACTCATTGAAATGCGTGCTCGGTCTCCACTTCTTACTTTATGACCCTCTGGGACGCATTGCTCTTCTTCCTAGTTCTTGCTTTCTCTCTTTCTTTCTCTCGCTCCCTCGTTTCCCCTTTCCTCCTTTGTTAATCAGTTAAACTTGCTCTTCAAACAGCTCCTCTAATTACTGTTCCTCGCTCCCTGCAAATGCCCGTCTCCCCTGCTGCTGGGCTTCTCCTCCCACCGTCTCTCTCTCTCTCTCTCTCTCTCTCTCTCTCTCTCTCTCTCTCTCTCTCTCTCTGGATTTGAGTTGACCTCTGTAGTATGCTGTGTGCGGACAGGCCTGGTGAATCTTAATGGCACTGGGAAGCTGCAGAGGTGCCACAGACGCAGCCTCATTAAGAGACAATTTGAGATGCTCATAGAGATGGCTCGAGGGGGTAGTAGCCATCAAACACACGCGTGTGCACACACACACACACACACACACACATATACACACACACGCACACATCCAGTCACATGGAATTCACATGGCACTACATTACCTTTTGTTGGTTTTAATATAGTTGTATACAAACATTATTGGCCTGTTCAGTGTCTCTTATTGATTCCTGATCTCCTCATAATCGCACAAATTCCACTTTTCCACCGCACAGGTCGGTTCTTGGCCTGAATACTGTTTCATTTTCACTCCCAAAATATGTCTAGGACCTTGAACCAGTCTCATCAGGAGTCATGACCAAAGCTGATAACAAACAACTTTACTGTTTTCATGGCCTCGATTATAATATGACGTGAACATAGGGTTGGGTTTTGAAGATTATTATTGGAAAAATGAGCATGTAAATTAAATATTGTGATTGTGAATCAGTGGTATAAGGGAAAAAAGCATGGTATTTTACTGGAAGTTGTAAAAAATCTTTACCTATTAACAAGCAACATCCACCTCCTCTCTGATAAGATTGTACCTTTCAGATTTGATGGAAAATCAAACCTTGTAAAATCATCCTCGGTCCATCAGGAAACCCTAAATCTGATGACGTAATGATCTGGCTTTCGTGCTAATAGAAACGCTGCCTGGTTCTTCTCTAGCACCAGCACCTTGTCAGTGTGTGTGTGTGTGCCTTGATGTAGCAGCATGTGCATATGTCCTAAGCCTCCACCAGATCAAAGCCATCTGTTGTACTCGGTCGAAAGGTGGACATAAAAAAACAGCAGTGATAAAAGTGCGTGACCCGCGGCTGCGGCGCTCGCTGCCGACGAATGCAGATTTCACGCTACTTCGCACACATACACACAACACGCTCCTGTCTGGAAGCCAGTCGCTGCTTTTATTTGCTTTCTCACCAACCTGTTGGAGCTGAACACACATCCAGGCACATACACACAGAGAGGAGAGCCAGGTCGTCTTCCGGTGGGTCCTGCCAGCCCACGGGGGCAGAAATATCCAGAGCTACACACTCGAGAGCACCTCAAAAGCCGTTTTTTTGTCTTCTTTCTCTGTCTTTTGTCTCTGGTTTCAGACTATAGCAGAGAGAGAATTCGTCCTCACTAATCTAGGGCCCATCTCTCTCTCTCTCTCTGTGAAAAAAAAAAAGCATTCATGGCAAAAAATGGAAGAAAAAGAAAGAGGGCAAAAAATTTAATTCATTTAATAAATGCCTGACTTGAAATGGTTGGAGGCTTTTTTTCAGTCTCCTCTATTACGAAGCCTATTCAGCTCGCGAATGAAACGGCGGGGGAAAGGGAGGGGGGGAGAAATCATTTGCGTTGAGAGACAAAGGCGAACGAAAATATAATTCGGCATTGTGCATGGCCCTTTTTGTCGGGCGGCCGTCAAGCAGGCTAATGGCGACGCTTTTCGCATGCAAAAAAAAAAAAAAAAAAAAACAGCAGTGTCGAATTGCACATGCCGGCGTAATGGGCTCGCCTTTGTGGGATTAGATTATAGGGGCAATTAACAGCGTCAAACCTTAACAACTCGGCATTCAGGCGCGCTGCGATGGAAGGTGTTATAACTCCAGTAATTATTGTGCCCCACAACTGGAAAACGTCAATGAACGTGTGTATCAAATAAAATGTATGGTGCAGAATGGGACACCGATGAGGGATTAATTACAGGGTTGTGTTTTGCAATCCAGGTTGCAGTGACAAGCGGCGAATTGGCGCCATGCCAAGTGTCTGCCACGCTAGATCACTTCCACTTCCCTCCCTGTACCTGAACGTCATTCTGTGCTTTTACACTCAGACACACACAAACGTTCATGCATACGTATATAGCTGGACAGCTCAGCCAGCTTCCATGTGGTCTTCAGAGCCTTGTCCTGATTTTTTGCTTTAGCATTAGTGGCCCATGTTAGCAACCAGGACTGTTGCATAGTCAGACGTGGAGTTTCATAAAACAAGATGTAGAACAAGTAGGTACATGCATAGCACTTAAGAAAGCATAAGCCAAATAAGCATAATACATATAATGTGATGCAATATAACATATTATACGCATTATATTGTTATAGAGCATAACAGTATTGTCTACTGACTATGTTATGTATTTTGATATTGTAGAGTCATACTGTCATAACGTCTGCTTTTTAAGGTGCATATGGGCATGAAGTTACTAAATGAACAGTTACTTGAGATGTGAGTCATGCCTGGGATCATAAAGTATTATGGATGTGGAAGTGTTGGGAACATTATTTATGTCTTTGAATTTGAAAACACATTTTACCATATAAATTCATATTATTTATCGATTTAGATGAACTATGTATTGATACAGACTATATATGTGTGTGTGTGTGTATA
>JAOVVH010000001.1:10701911-10715481 GCA_028566435.1 Scorpiodoras heckelii
TCGAAAATAATGATGTTTCTACATAAAAGAAAACACTATAAAGTGCAGTAAACAGTAATAAACTAAAGGAAGTCAATGTTTGTTGTGCTTTTTTTCTTAAATAGTGTTCTCAGGTACAATGTGTGCAGTTTTATAAGCAATTTACCTTTTAAGTTTGCCACAGCTCTTCTGGAGACTTTGACTGTCACGCTTACTTCTTTTTTGCATGTAAAACCACAGCCTGTTTTTTGTATGAAAAGTTGTCTGGTATGTAATGTGTTGCTTTCGTTACTGACATACGAACATTGTTGTGTAACATTTCATTTTTTGTTGGAAAAATAATATTTGGAAATATAAAATATTTTTGTACTGACCCAATAATGCAGAACTCAAACATCAACAACAAAAGTTGAATCTTAAAACAATTGGGTGCCTAAGACTTTTGCACACTACTGTATATATGATAATGTGCATTTACTGAGTGCTTAGTAGATTTAGCTATTTATCAGTTCATGGGGTCAACAACTAACAGTATAGTAAGCAGAACAGTTAGCTTTATACCAAATAATAAAACATGTCTGGAAGTCTGAAATGAACAGAATAAGGCTGATGATAAAATAAATAATATAGTGTGATGGAATCTGCTTTTGTTAGAAGAGAGTCAATCTTGAGTAGAATCTTAAGTCGAGTCAGCTTTTGGTAGTGTCAGCTTTTGTTTGAGTTGGCTTTTGGTTGAGTAGGGTCAGATTTTAGAGTAAATCTTTTGAAGAGTCAGGTTTTGGCAGAGTTAGCTTTTAATAGACATAGTCTTTTGTAGAGTTAGTCACATTTTGCTTGCCAACCTTAAAAATGTTTAAAAAGTGGAAGACCCATGATGATGTATAGTGCATGATTACCTGGAAATATATTTGAATGTTTTCAGTCCTTATTTTCTTTCCTTAATGCTACTACTTTAATTCTTAACAAAAAAGCTCCTTAATGCAGTTTTACTCCTGCTGAACTCTGTGAATGGTATATACTGATGGTATACAGTACCATGGATACAAGGATATCTGTTTAAATTCCCGTGTGTGATCTACTCTGATGAACAGCTTTAAAAATAATGGTCTGGTTACTCAAAGGCTATCCGGTTTCATCCCACTCTGTTTTTCTCTCTTGTCTCTCTGTAGTTGCAGGAGTATTATAAGAAACAGCAGGAACAGCTGCATCTCCAGCTTCTCAGCCAACAGCAGCAAGCAGGGAAGCAGGCCAAAGAGGTGAGTCCTCCCAACTACCCCTTACTCTGTCTACTTCCTAGTGGCATTCTCTGCTAGATGGCTAACACACCACTTAGCACACTTGAAGTGCTAGTTTAGCATTTGGATGTTCATATCTCAGAATATCTGCACACAGAGTAAAGAATCAGCCAAGGATCCTGTGCATTATACGACTCCATTCTCTCCTCATCAGCTTAGCTTCGTCTGTGATCTAAACACATCTTAAGACATCAGGGGAGTATGGATTTGTATTATTATTTTTTTCCCTCTGAAAAACACTAAGCCGTTCTCCAAACCTCAGCAAGGTCTTATTGCTAATACTCGTTAAGTATTAATTTACAAGTCGTCGCTTGCTAAGCCTAGTGGAAAATCCCTATTACGGCACTCTGGAGAAGCTGTAGAGCTCTTTAATTGTCCGTGGAGGCAGCGTGAAAGGAGAAGGCCCGCTTTGGTTAATGAAGGTGAGTGGGAACATGCAGGAGCCGGCCAGAACACAACAAAGGATTCGGAGATCGACACTAATCCAACACACAAATGAAATCTGAACACCTGACTGTCTTTCTGCACTTCTTTATTATTCTATTTCTCCTACCCTTTCTCTCAGTGAAACACACAAACACATGAAAAAACATCATGCAGCTTAGTTCTTTTCACTCTTTGACCCACACCTTCTCTTTTCCTTTTATAGCATTATGAATCTGAAAATATTCACACAAACCACTTCTCATGTTTGGAGATCCTCCTGTAGGTCTGTGTGTGTATGTTTGCACAGGTGGGGGGTATAAATAAGAGACAGAGATCATGTGACTGGGATTAAAATGATCTCTTTGTTTCTTATTATGCATCATTTCTTTTTAATTTTGTTCATCACTGCAGGTAGATGTAATTGAAAATAATGGGATTTTTTTCAGTCAAGAACATGTTTTGTTGCATTAAGTTTTTTATTCTTATTCCCAAACATGAGGGTGTTAATTAATAGAGCTTTATTTTATTTTATTTTATTTTATTTTATTTTATTTTATTTTATTTTATTTTATTTTATTTTATTTTATTTTATTTTATTATTTAATAATATTTTAATAATATGCATTTTACATGTAAAATATGGAATGATTTTTAATTATGTGCATTTTACATGTAAAATATGTAATGCCTAAGTAATTTATTTATGATAATAAAAACAAAATTATTATTAATGAATTAACTGCAAATCCACTGGTCATTCCATAAGAATGACCACAAAAATTAAACAAGTATTAAGTTAGAAAAACAAAAACCCAGAAACTATGAGTAAGACCAGACTCAACAAGGCTGTTTTTTCATTTGAATCAGTGTGTTGCCTGCCAGAGACACAAATTGGATGCAAAAGGTTTTAGAGGTTGTACATTTGTTCTGAGAGAAGTTGCAGAGGTGTGGGTGGGGAGTTTTGTTTGGTCAACTCACACAGCACAGAGAAGAAAAACAATTACAGAAGCTGAAAAGAATTTTATTTTTCCTTTTTTTTTTTTTTTTGCTGTGTGTGCATGTGTGTGTTGATGATAATGGCTTTTCAGACTTTCCTGCCTCAGTTAGCAGAGCCACAAGAAGTATGTCATGCTGTGCTAGTAAACTGCATGTAAATGTAATGTAGTGAAGAAGTATTGTAGAAGGTAAGAGTGGAAGGAATAGAGAGAAAGAGAGATTGATCAAGCTCTAGAGATAATGAATAAGAGGGATTAAGAGCTGTTAGATGCAGCCCAGACATCATGACTGATGGAGTATACGCGTGGCAAATGCTCAGCAAGATATCCAGGCACAAACACAGTGAATGATAGAAACACACAGCAGTACAGACACAAGTACACACAGATACATGTGCAAACTCTCTCTCACACTATAGTGTTTGTGGATGTCAGAAAAGGCAGCACTTCTTGAACAGATGTAGGTTTTAATGCTGCGGAAAGGAGAACATGGGATGTGTGGGGTGGATGCATGTCCAGACTGGGTTAGGGTTTGTGTGTGTGTGTGTGTGTGTGTGTATGTTGTGTATGTGCATGTTAAGCATGCAGAAGGCGCTCCAGGGAGAAGAGTGGTGCCCGTGCTTGACTAAAACAAGAGTTTCTCAAGTGAGAAAGTGCAAAAATGAAAGCTGCTCCTGGGTCTTTTTTCCTTTCCACGCCAATTCAGAGCCTGAAACTGGTCCTTTGAGTGCCTTAGAAAGCCCAGAGGTATATCTAGCCAGAGTAGCTAATCACACAGTTTCATGCTTGCAATAGGGTATACAAAACATGCGTTTGAGTCCATATATGCATTGAGAGAAATGCAATTCAAAAATAAACTTAAAAACGTGCTCAAAGAATCTAAGGATTTTCCTATAGGTTATGCTCCTATAGGTTATGCTACTTGTACTACAGTCTAGCTATTGTTAACATTAAAGGTTTTGAATGTTTTTGAATATCTGAAAGCTAGGGTTGGAAAAATCTTCTCAGAAATACTTTTATTCAGAAATGTTATCAGAAATCAAAAATTCTTTTCAGAATTCATATCAGATTAGCCTTAGCTAGCAAGAATCCATTTATGGAAATGCAGGAACAAAGAAAGTCTGTCCGAAATCCTGGCAAGTTAGCTTGTGTGACTTAGCCAGAATCTATTAGCATGAGGATTCTGAACATTTTATGAAATAACTTAAAGAAATCCTGTAAGGTTAGCTTGTGTTAGCAAGGCAGAATCCATAGCAGCGAGTATTTAAAACATTTATTTAAAAAATGCTAAAAAAAAAAAAAAAAAGAAAGAAAGAAATTCCTGTCAGCTTAGCTCATATTAGCTAGCCTTTATGGAAATAGAGTAACTGAATAAAGTCTGTCAGAAATCCCTGGCAAGTTAGCTTGTGTGACCCAGCCAGAACTCACTGGCATAAGATTCTGAACATTTACGAAAATTACTTAAAACTCCTCTAAATATTCTGTCAGGTTAGCTTATATTAGCTAGCCAGAACCCATTAGCAGTGAGGATTCTGAACATTTGATCAAATCATTTAAAGAAATCCTGTCATGTTAGCTTGTGTTAGTTAGCCAGAATCCATAGAAGTGAGTATTCAGAATATTTATTTTTAAAAAATGCTAAAAAATCCTCTCAGAACTCCTGTCGCCTTAGCTCATATTAGCTAGCATTTATGGAAATACAGTAACTGAAGAAAGTCTCTCAGAAATCCTGGCAAGTTAACTTGTGTGGCTTAGCCAGAACCCATTAGCATGAGGATTCTGAACATTTTATGAAACAACTTAAAGAAATCCTTTCAGGTTAGCTTGCGTTAGCTAATCAGAATCCATAGCAGTGAGTATTTAAAACATATGTTTTAAAAAATGCAAAAAATTCTCTCAGAACTGCTGTCAGTGTGACTCATATTAGCTAGGATTTATGGAAATACAGTAACTGAATCAAGCCTTTTAGAAATCCTGGCAAGTTAGCTTGTATGACTTAGCCAGAACCCATTAACATGAGGATTTTGGACATTTTATGAAATAACTTAAAGAAATAATGTGAGGTTAGCTTGTGTTAGCGATGTAGAATCTGTAGTATTTAAAACATTCATTTAAACATTTATGAATTAATAAAAGAAATTGGCTTAGAAATCCTGTCAGAATCTATTAGCAGTGAGTATTCTGAATATTCATTAAAATAATATGTAAAAATCCTCTCAGAAATCCTGTCAGATTAGCTCAAATTAGTTAGCTGGTTAGCTGGAGCTATGTCCTATGAACATTTAACTCATGTTAGCTGTTTAGCTAGGTTTACCAGAGAAGATTGTAAACACTAATAACATTTTTTATTTATTTTAAAATAAATAACATTAAAATAATAAAATAATACATTTTAATTCTAGAATTCTGCCATATTAACTAATACTGTCCCGCGCAAAATTTTTTTAATCGCTTTAATCACACGATTAAAAAATTAATCACGGTTTTAACACATTGTGATTTGTGTTGTACATGCAGGTCAGCATCGTAGAGCCATTGAAAATGTTGTTGCCGTTTATCACTGGTCTATTTTAAGAGAAATGACTGTTGAATGTTGCCTCATTATTCAATGACTTTGTATGATAAAAGTGAAATATTAAAGATGATTGATGTCTTTTCATTTTTTTTATTTCAAGGGAACTGCACAGTGTGTAGGGAGCAAGGGAACATGGGTATATCACTTGGCCGGAAGTTTTGTCATGCTGCGGCTACATGATTGGCTGATTGGATTTTACCTCAGAGACCCTGCAATGGAAGGGAAGGAGTTTGCATGTGTGTTATGCAGATCCTCTCTCTAAGATGCCTTTGTCATCTCTGTCGCTCATTTAACTGATGTATCTTGCAAAAATATAGCAACCCAAAAAAGAGCTACAATTTCTTCATTCTCCATTGTTCCTTTCAATCTTTAGCAATGTTTATGATAGCTAACGAGGTAGAACAGAGCACTGTGCATGAGAAGAGACAACCAAAAATACATTACAAAGTTAAAATACCCACAGTTCATAGACATTTCATCACATTTATTTCAAAAGTGCTTACAGCATACAAAATGAGTCTGAACAGTGCTGTTTGATTTATCATGCTAAATACAGCTGGGTGCTGTAATGACGGCGCAATCCGGAGGCTGTCTGTGTCAATGATTGTATGGTGTTCAAATAGAGCCGTTTTAGAGACCAAGTTCCCTATGAAGAGCCCTTGGGATTCTGTACCCTTTGCAGTGTGTAGGGAGCAGGGATACAGCTTAGGGATACTTGTGATCAGAATACAGCCTAAAATGAGTAATGTAACGGTCAGTTTCGGAATGTTTGTGATCACTCACGGCGCCACGTAATTTAACTAACTTTCAATCTGCGTTAAAATGTTCAGTGTCATTCATTTTTTCAACCTAATAATATTAACCTATGCTAGTAAGCCGGATAGTAGAATCAGAGAAAATTCTACAGTTGTAAGCTTACATTTATAATTACAAAACTCCACTCGGCAATCACACTAATGCATAGTCATATAAATGCATACCACTGTTCAGTACCTGACAACCCTGTACATTCTACAGCACACACAGACGTTCGTCTTTAACGAACAATACACGAGTATAAATAGTCGATTATAATCATGACTCTTGTGCCGTTTTTTCAGCTTTTCATAGATGCATCAAAGAAAAAAAGTAACGCTGTCAAAGTTCTGACAGGGCCACTTAAAACTCTAGACTTGAAAATGCATTTAAAAAAATGTATAGAGGCCTGATGTCCGCTCTCTGTCTCAGCAAAGCAAGCTGTAATTGCTTGTCAGGGTAGCGGCATGAGCATGAGGTGAGAGATCACACGAGAGAACGAGTGTGAGACAGTTACCACTCACGTTTGTCAATTCTGGTATTTTAAACTTTTTCTTGCCTATGTTTCGCACTCTCTCACTCTCCCCTTGTCTCTCTGACTGTGTGTGCGTGTTTGACGTTTAGGCCACAGAGTCAGCCCGGAGTCAGCCTAATGAAGTGAGCCTGTCAGTCGTAGCTGGCGTGCCCAAACTCTGCTTGATGTGCTCATAAATCAAGCTGACAGGCGCACTCCTCCGCTAGCTTTGGCCACTCGAGTGCATCTAATGTAAACAGTGCACAGACACAATGTGTTAAAGAACTCGAACCGTGTCCCAGGAGACCGAGCAAGAGAGAGGAAAAAAGAAGAACAGAGGGAG
Source organism: Scorpiodoras heckelii (assembly GCA_028566435.1). Lineage (NCBI taxonomy): Eukaryota > Metazoa > Chordata > Actinopteri > Siluriformes > Doradidae > Scorpiodoras > Scorpiodoras heckelii. Next base: position 10,708,834 of record JAOVVH010000001.1, read on the forward strand.
GAGGAGAGAGAGTTGGACATGGACGCAGAGATGAAGGGGGAGGTGGATAGACAGAGTAGGAGAGAGGAAAAAAATGGACTGAGGAGTCAGGGAAGATAATAGGAAGTGACAAGTCTGGGTTTTTACTAATTTCTTCCAGTAGTTGTTTAAAAGCCTGTTTTTATTTTCTTTTCATTTTATTTCATCTTCCCTTGTCTCTCAGTTTTGCTCTTCACATGTGAAACAGGTGTGTCGTCCAAGAGTGCCATGCAGTTACATCATCCATCACTATGTAGGAAAACAAAGCTAAATGATGGCCACAGGCCAATGCTGCAAAAAATATACTTATGGAAAATAATTATAGGAAATGTATAACCAGTGTAGTTATCAATATCAGTGTCTAGTCCCTTATTTATCACGTGAGAAAATGTTATAATGGCTTTAAACAGGAACCTTATTGTCATCGCTCTTAGCATTGGTACCAAAATGATTGCTTAATTTAGTGAAATTTGTTCTCATATTTTTATTAGATTGTTTAGATATTAAGTATACACTGAAGTACCAGGAAAAACTGGTATACCAGTTAATTCATTCTAGGTCCCCCACGGGATCTTGGAGGGAACGTTGCACAGTCCTCGTGCTGAGGTTTGTTAAGGCCCCACCATTGAATTTGGATGTTACTCGAGGCAGTGTTGCACGCCTATCACGTGAAACGATTCTTGTCAGCCGATACTGGTCACATTCACCCAGAGTCTTTTTGCGGACGCAACCAATTATATGCATAGGTGGTGTTGCTATGTGTTTCGCATAGGTTCCTGTACCAGTTTTTCTGGTACTTGAGTGTATATAGGAGCATAATTGAGCTCCGATGATGATGACAATAATGACGATGATGATGATGATGATGATGATATGTGATCTCAAATTGAATGGATCACAATGCAGTAAATATTACAGAAAGTGTGTCCAAACTAGCAGTTATGTTTATTTCTATCTCCATTAACAGCTTCTTAACAATCAGTAGTTTACTTTGAGCAGTTATCAGTCAAAGGCCCAACAACAGGAATTATTCCACTAAGATCTATCTAAGCGTTTAGGATGACAATTACCAACAAGTGTGAATAATTAAGAAAAGCAACAGGAGAGATCTTTCCATATTCAGAAATATTATATTTAAAATGATAGTTATCAGAAATGCTAGTTGCATAGCTCATAGTTTTAGTGTGTTCATATTTTTTGAACTAAGGATGTGAAAACTTTCGCATCCAACTCTACGCACATATAAATATATCCCATATGCTTTTTAATGTAGCCCACCTGCCCGCAACAAACTCAATAGCCCTGCAACGGTCCATAATCCAGACATGATCTGTAGCTAATGACACACAATCCACAAGTGATGTGCGGTTAATAGCGAACCATCCAAACTTGATTTAAAGCTAATAGTGCTCAGTCTGAATGTGATCCGTGGCTAATAGCGCCAGGTCCGAATGTGATCTAAGGCTAATAGCACACAGTCTGACTGTGAGCTGTAGCTAATAGCACAGGATCCATGCACAATCTGCAATCTATTAGCCATGGATTTGTTTCAAAGTCTCAGACCATGAGCGCAGTAGTGTTTTGGCTGATTTTAGCCCTGGCTGATAAACTTGACCCAACTAGTCTGTTTTTTTTCCATATGACTCCCTACCTTGGCGATGGAGAACCCTCTGTTTTTTATTTATTTATTTTTTCTCTTGCTGTTTTTTTTAAAAATCCCTCTCCATTCTACTCCTTGTTCTCTGTTATCTGGAGTGTGATAAGGTCCATCTCGCGTTGGGAAGACATCAAAAAGCGCCTGGTTGGAAAAGCTGTTCAGGAAGGGGGACATTTATCACGGCGACACTGCCTGACATTATCAGCACATGCCATGTAGTCTGTGGTGCTCACCCTTACCCGTGGACACACACACACACACACACACACACACGTGCGCATACACATTTGTCCTGGCTTCCCAAATCTGCACTTCTCTATGTCGGAGATAGACAGACTCTGTGTATTTGTGTGTCTGTGCTCTAGCTCTGGCTCTAGAGATCAGAGATGCTTCAAATAAACATCCCGCGCGCTTTTGATGAAGCCGAGAAGCCGCGTTCTCTTCCTGTCGTTCCAGCCCTTATGTCATAGCTCCAAAAAAGAATGGGATAACTCTTTCTACTTCCTTTTTTTTCCCCTCTCTTGTTCTTCTACTGGGAGTGTTATATTATAGCTTAAGGCACACTTTTAATTCTGTAAAATCTGGCCTATTCCTTCCTCTCTCTGCACACTTTCCCTCCCTGCTCAGGGTTACGCAGAGTGATTTTTTTTATGTGTGGCAGCGTGTGGAATCGTGCCTTATCGTAAAACATTAGACATCTGATGTCACATAATTTGGAACTGCACTTAACATCACACGCAGATGTCGTTTGTCATTGTTTATTGGCGTGTTAATTTGCGTAGCGGCATTGCTACACATGCTGCAGTGGCTGCGGCTTTGTGTGTGTGTGTGTGTGTGTGTGTGTGTGTGTGTGTGTGTTTTGCCAGACCACATGGTGTATTCACTCTCACATCAACTATTATCTCCACCGGCTCTAGACAAACTTTGACTTCCATAGCCGGCTTGAGGAAACACACAAGCCTGCTCTTTTAGCCATGCTCTCGATTTCCATCGGTTCAGGAAGTGCACTGATGACCAAAGGGGAAAATCTTTCTATTCCAGGATGTGTCTTATCTAAACACGAGGTTTGCAGCCCTATAAAAGCAAATGAGTGTCTGCTGTGTCCCTCCCATCCCGTCCTGCCACTCTCTCAACTCTTCTTCTCCTTTTTTTTCTATCTCTCTGATTGTTTAACATTTTTCTGCTTTTTTTTCTACAGCAGCAGCAGTTGGGAAGCAAACAGCTGGCTTTTCAGCAGCAGCTGATCCAGATGCAGCAGCTGCAGCAGCAGCACATCCTCAACCTTCAGAGGCAAGGTCTTGTCGGAATACAGCCTAGCCAAGTTCCCATCCAGGGCCTGCAGCAAGGTACATACACACTTTTAAAGACTTTTATGGTGCCATATAACTGCCAAAAGTCCTGGTATTTGTGTTTACATTGCTTGAATTAGTAGAGCACACTCACAGAGGCTAGATGCAAAAATCCAAAGACTAGACGCACCAGTCCAGAGGAATGGTGGAAAATAATTATACAATTTTCCTCTTCTTCCCGTCAGTTTCTACTTCCTAGCTGGTAAAGCAGTATCTCCCTGTGGGTTTTCTCTGGGTTCTCAAGTGTCCTCCCACCACCCAAAAACATCTGAGTAGGTGCTAGGTGGGCTGGAAACTATAAATTGCCCCTAGGTGACCTGCAATGGACTGGCGTCCAATCCAGTGTTGCTGGTACAGGGTATCCAGATCCACTCTGACCTTGACCACAATAAAGGAGTTCTTGAAGATAAATAAATAAATAAACAAACAAACAAACAAATAAATAAATGCTCCAGTTTCATGTACAATTCCAAGCATCAGAAACTATGGCCTAATATCATTCAATGTAAATAATACTGTATGGTTCTGCTTTATACTTTTGTTCAAATATTTTGGAAACACATGCAATTCCTACCATTTTACAGAGCTGTGTGTTTACATTAGATCAGGTAGCTTAACATTGTCCTTTATGCAGTTTTCTGAATATTTTGGTGTGTATTATGAAAAACATTTTGGGTCAAGTTAGATATTCATTACTTTTTTGCTATATTAGCCTTGTACTGCAAAGCTAAAGAAGCAAATGACAGACATATTGGAAGGGCAGTTAGACTTGTGGTAAAGATAATGATAGACATTTGGCAGAACATTTTATTTAAGTCATAAAATAGTTGCTATTTTTCACTGAAGAAACTTAAGGAGAAAAATAACAAGTTTCAGTATAGTGTAGAGAACTAGACAATGGTATAATTACATTGACTTACTCTCCAGAAGTTAAAATGTGCTAATAAAAAACTACAATATACTACTTTAATAATAAATGTACATAAATAAAATAAAAATCGACCAGGTTTGAGATAATGCAGTGACTTTTATTTACATTTTTATTACATTGTCTCTTTGCAGCCCCAACCAAACACTTATTTAAGCTTTATCTAAAAAGATCCAACAATTTTACACACAATTTTATTTATCTGGCATATACTGACACATGGTTGATTTTTCCATCCTTTTCTTTCCTATATACATTTTACTAAACACTTAATAAAGTCTTGGCTAACTTTACTTTATAGAGATAATAGAGAAACCTTCTCTAACCTCAAGCAGAAACACTACTCCCATAATTCTCTGGTGCAGGTGGTCTCTCTGTCTTCTACCAGCTCACCTCCCAGTCCCTGGGATGCCACACACTACTTTCAAATGATTATTAAAACAAAGACTCACCACACACACCAACCCAGGAGTAAAATACAGCAGGCTAAATAAACACAGCGTGTGTATTCTGTGTATTCTTAGCCTTCCACCGGACCAGATGGTCACCGCACACCCGGGACCAGACGATCTCTGTAGAATATGGACCCTTCACTATAAATGCACGTATAGCGCTGAGCATTAATAGTGCTGGCCTTCTGTACACACACCAGCCGACCTCCTACCATAAACATGAACGTGCACAGTGCTGAACGCTAAGAATGCTAGCCATAAAACAGGACCCCTCACTCTAATCGTCTCAATCTATTAGCCTGAGATGGATGACATTCCCCCACCCTCCGTCCCCACCCCAACAAAATACCCCTGGAGCAAACCGCAGTCATGGACATGCTGCCAGGCCACATGTGAAGCTTGTTAACTTAATCAGCTTGTAAAAAGATAAAAGACATGCATGATTGTTGGTTGGGGAAGGCAGTCATTTGGATAATAGGTAAATATGCCACAAAATTTTCTGGTCTCAGTGGAGAATTGTGCGTGTGTCTGGGAGCAGCCAGAGGAAATGAGGCTTTCGGGTTAGCTTCATACGTTTTTCTGCATCCTTTATTTTCACTTAGCCTCATCGAGATAGCGGGCTATGTAACAACATGCACACACACACACCAGGTTCCAAGAGGAATGAACTTCGGGGGCCCTCTGAAATGAACCCGTTTACTGCGCTTGAATTTCATTCACTCTCACTGCACTCGACATCTCTGATTATTTATCAGAAATAAAGATTGCCATGCTCTTGCCATGCCATCGCAAGCACAATGCAGCAGAACAACACACACTCAGAGATGTCTGTTCTTAGGAAACCCGTCTAGAGTAAGGCTGGAGAGGTCAAGACCAACAGATCTTATGACCAACAGCAAACCTTTGGCTTCAACTCTCCTCTAGTCATTCTCACCTCTCTTGCTGACATCATCGAGGAACAATAAAGTCGAGGCTCCTTCCATGGAATTCCCCTACAATCCCTCCCTGATAAGAGGCCTTCCATTAAATGCAGGCAGCCAACCGTGCACATTCTTCATGCCGGTCTTGCTTGGCCCCTTTAAAAAGGATTTTGTCCTCTGGTCCACGGGTGGCGGCGACACCTGGCATCGCATTTTGTTTTTACCAAAAGCTCCCTGCATTTTCAAGTTTCATCTAAATATGACCAAGTACTATTATTTGGTTCTACCATATTCTGCCATAAATTTCCAACTAAGCACTTTGTGGTTTCTTTAGTGAAAAGTTTTCTACACCTCATCCCTCACATTCAGGCCATTTGCATTGTTCTTAGCTGGAGGCAGGGCATAAAATCTGACCAGATCTCTATAGGTCAGCCAAGAGAGAAAGATTTAATACCTCTTCTAAGTGGACGAAAGTACAGTCTGTCATCCCAGGCCTCGACACCACCACTGGCGCCCAACTGCACATATTAATCAGAAGCAGCAGCCATATAATTAAAAAAAGTGTAAGTAAGACATACTCTAGTCTTCTTATTGTCATAAAGAAGCAAAACACTACCATATGCTACTCTTTCAGGAAGATTTCTGGAATTGCATGGGCTTCTCTTGGGTGCTTAGCTCGGGAAGTTCGTGTGTGTGTGTGTGTGTGTGTGTGTGTGTGTGTGTGTGTGTGTGTGTGTGTGTGTGCATATTTGTTCGAGGAGGGGTGGCTGTGGACATTTGGGGAAAGTGCTGAAGTCTAGCCACAGAGGAAATGCCCCACCTGGCCCTTCATGCATGTGTGTTCGGAAGAAAGTGAGAAACAAAAACACTTCACTGTAGGTAGACCGTTCCGTCTCCACCCGGATCTGCTCCAGCACTCTGGCTGTTCTTTCATTTGCTACAGCTGCCAGTTTTCGCTTGGCCTCGTCTCTCTTTCTAGCTCACTGCATGTTCTGTCCAAGATTTGTAGCGCTCAGCAGCTCCTCCGTGCCCCTGCAAATTGTCCTCCAAACACCCCCTCCCCAAAAGACGGAGCGAACAACAGGCCGGAGCTGCAAGTGCGGCCGTCCATCATTCGCTTTGTTTTGGCGCGGCCCGAGACAGGAATGCCGATGCACCAGACATAATATTTGGATTGCTATTAAGTCCCTGCCATATGTGATAGCGTAGCAGGCTGTGGGTTTTCAGGAACAGCTTGAGCCAGACATGCTATGGTGTGTGTGTGTGTGTGTGTGTGTGTGTGTGTGTGTGTGTGTGTGTGTGTGTGTGTGTGTGTGTGTGTGTG
>JAOVVH010000001.1:10727358-10740699 GCA_028566435.1 Scorpiodoras heckelii
GTGTGTGTGTGTGTGTGTGTGTGTGTGTGTGTGTGTGTGTGTGTGTGTGTGTGTGTGTGTGTGTGTGTGTTTCCTGTAACGGGGAATGACGGGAGACCTTGTGATCTTTCTCAGCATGCTTCTATCCTGCCCTATCCGGGTTATTTACAGTTTAACACCCAGACCTTCCATATACTTGACACAGTCACCAGGCATACACACACACACACACACACACACACACACACACACACACACACACACACAAGCTCCTGATTCTCATCTGTGCGTGCTTTTTCACTCCAAGTTCCCCGCTCTCAACATTCTTCCTTCCTTTTTTCCAACATTCAGCCCCTTGGATCACACTTTCCCGCACTCTTTCAGCTCATCAACTCTCCATCATTCTCTCTCTCTCTCTCTCTCTCTCTCTCTCTCACGCTCTCTCTGTCTCTCTCTCTCTCTCTCTCTCTCTTTCTCTCTCTCTCTCTCTCTCTCTCTTTCTCTCTCTCTCTCTGGGTGTCATGTGTTTGTTTTGTTTTTGGAGCAGTAGAAGATTGCTTCATGAAGAAAAACACAGTTTGGGTGACTCGCTGATTGGGAACTGGATTTACAGACTGTTCCCTGAAAACAAATGATATCATATCCAGGTGTTTTTTTAATTCCCCTTCCCACTCGTGAAGGTCATGATCTGCACCGCCTGATTCATTTTTTTATTATTATTATTTCTCAAAACAGAGTTTAATTGAAAGAATAGAAGAATAAGCCTGGCTTATTACTTTTCCAAGATTGGACTTGGACATATGTGACATTTTAGATTTTTTTTTTTTTTTAATAAGGAACGTGACTGGGTTATCATACTTGCTTATTTAATAGTTCACACTAGAACTGAAAAAAAGAAGTGGTTTATGCGTGTGTGTTTGTGTGTGTATGTGTGTATTCCTGTTTCCCCTCTTAATGTTTATCCCAAAACAATCGGCTAGCACTATATTGTTACATGCTCCCCACACCCAAACACACACACGCAATACCACACAATGCTACACTCTTTCACTGCCCCTTTCATGTGCTAATATTATTCATATTTTCACAATAGAGGAAATAAAGTTTATACACTGGGTGAAAAGTGTTTCTTTGGGTGGAAATCCGCCATTGTGGAGCGTTTCCTTGAACCCACAGCCTTAAAGAGCTCAGACTCAAGCCTCTTCTCCGAATGGGAAAATAATCAAACTATCTAGCGGCTGGATTTTTGATGTGGCTGTTTGTTTAGATGAAGTCATGCTTGGCCGGGACGTCCTCGCTGGATGCGACCTCCGTGTTTGTGTGTGTTGTCAGGCTGCGGTGGCTGCAGCACTAAATACACGCTGCACACGCCCTAATCTGTCTCCGCAGCAGTCCTAAAATTGCGCGCGTGTGTTTGTATGCTTTTTCGTGTAAACGGAGGCAGACAGCAGGCGTATGGATAGCGGCAGATGCCTTGCTGAAAGATGCCTCAGCACGTTGGCAGATTTCTCCCGAAGCCCTCGGGTATATTTATGATCTCGGCGTCTACAGGCAAAGCTGGATAGAGTTTCAAGTGTGGTTTTGCGTTTCTGTTTGTAGTCTTCATCCCGTGTTTTTGGCTCGGGTGAAAAGGTTCCACAGATTGTAGTACTGATTTTGTACAGTTGTAATATATTTACCACCCTGTATTTTTAGTGATTTTGTTTAAATGGTCTTATTTTGTATACTTGAACATTTGAAAATCTATCCGAGGAATAAGTGTACGTGATTCAAGTCTATCATAATTATTCATTTAAATAAAAAAAAAAAAAACGTAAATACATTAAATAAATGTTTAGTGAATGGAGAAAATGGAACAAAAAGGCCAACATCACTGTTTAGTCCACGTTTTTGTTTAATAGTTAATATTAGCGCAGTCTGTATGCCTTTTATCTGTAAGAATAACACCTGCCTCTAATGAAACACTCATTTTGAGCTGCATTATGATCTGAGCAGTAAAGCAAAGTTTCACAAAGTCGTAGGTTTCCTGTTATTCTAAATCATTTTGTTTGGTCTGCGCTAGTAAGTAGTGATTCAACCATAATAAAACAGTAATTGTTCAAGTTATTCAGACCTGCGAGCAGTAATGAGAAACATTAAACATAAAAAGTGGTTATTTTAAGACCTGTCACATGACCTAGATTTTTTTTTTTTTAATTCACACTCACACCTCTGCATACTGTTGAGTTGTATTGTGTAGTTGAAATCTGTACGGATGCGATGATGGCCAAAAATATCGAATGGGCCTAAAACACTCAAGCACATCTTTATCTGTAAGAAAGGAAACATTCACTTTATAAAATTTGGCCACTGATTTGATCACCGTCTATGAATCAGCTGACTCACAAAAAGATTATCCAAAAATGGCCAAGATTTTACTCCCAGCTTCGCCGCTAATTTCAATCCCAGTAGCTGTGTTAATTCCGATGGTACCCGATGTCTAAATAAAGCTCTGACTGGATAATAGTAATGCATTATTCAGATACTGCACTTGAATACGCATGAGTGGCTGCGCTGCTTGTAAATCAGCAATACAGCAATCCTAAAGATCCGAACTGGTAAATTTTATGTAGATGGTAAAAATTTCATAATTAGCAAAGATCTGTCATGATGTGGCATCTTTTGATCGCTTACCATTTTTTCAACAATTTTTGCAGTTAAAAGTTAGTATCGGATCAGAATCGTCCGATCCTCAGGATTCAGATCTTATTGAAAATCGAAAAAAAGAAAATATTTTGCTGCTGTTGCTCCAAAAAAACCCTACTCTGATGTCTTTTGATAAATATTGAACTGTTTTTCCTGTTTTCCTGTCCTCTGCTTCTCTCTCAGGCACCTCAACAATGAACACGCCTTGGACGACCGCAGTACAGCCCAGTGTCGGGTGCAGATGCAAGTTGTTCAGCAGTTGGAGATCCAGGTTAGATACGCACGTACTCACACACTTACACATGCACAAATCTCTGGGTCTTATATAGAAAACAATCGTTTACTGTCTGTATTAGAGACTAATATAGAACTGATCTAGCATATTTGGCATATTAGCATATATATTATTGCACAGAAATGATATTTTAATATTTAGTAGTTTAATTCTTGAATATGATTGGTTGGAAGGTGTCGATTAATTTTATATAACAGCAACTCTGTCAGTAGTCATTCAAATCACAGGATTATATTAATGAACTTGTTCCATTACATTATTGCTTCTATTAGTAACTACACATATACAGAGGGGACTTCTATGGTGGATTCTTTACATAATCTATTTATTTATTTCTTAGGAGTTTAATGTCATGCTTTACATTGAGTAGTTGCATCCGTGACAGGAGAGGTTAGTAGATTTCACACTTGATTAGGTTTCAGACCCTCAGTGGGGGAATATCGTATCTCCAATTCACCTAATGTACATCTATGGGAGGAAACCAGGAGGAACCTCACATAGACATGGGGAAAACATGCAAACTCCATATAGAAAGGACCTGGGTCACCCTACGCAGGAATCAAACCCGGGACTTTCTTGCTGTGAGGCAGCAGTGATAGGGTGAAACCTTCAGCAAAGAGGTGTTTAAATGACATTTATGGAAGAAGTCTGTGTTATCATCACTTTCTTGGCTTCATGGGAACATGGCAAGCTGCAAGTCAAACTACAAATGGATAAAAATGCAACGCATTAAAAAAAAATAATTGTAGGCCATTTGCAGTGGTATTAGAGGCATAAAACGATTCAGGATGTGCCAATATTGGAAAATAAACAGTAATCACACCACCCTGTCATGCAGTATTTCCTTATAACAGTGTTTTATTCCTTACTTGAATGTCACATTCAACCTCATTCTACCAAACAAAAGTTCTTTCTCCAGGTCAAATTGACGGCTAATACGCATCCTTCTTGCTGTCAGTGAAATGTTTAGCACACATCAAACCAGTTAAATGTTATCCAGTGTCAGTTTGTGTGATCAGAATAGATGTTGATGCTGTCTGGAGAGTGTGTAGTGATGCTTAACGATCGCCCACACTGACACACCATTAGGTCGCATTAAGAGAAACCCAGCGGCTACAGGAAACACACAATCGGTTGTAGGCTGTAATGCACATCGACGTTTCTTTCTTAAGGAATAGTGAGGTAGCTCAGGCAACAGGTTTTTACACCATGCTGGCACACATTAGGACTTCAAGGAGTTCTTCAGTTAGGACACTCTGATCTGTCGCACTATATTTCACCATCCTTCTGTTCATTCCTAAAAATAATGCCTGTACGAGCTGGTAGCACTAGCGTTTATCTCCATCTCGTATCGAGGTTGATTGCTGCCTTATTAGACACAGATCAGCTAATGGGCAAATAAGAAGGTCAGAGCGAGCACAACACAAACAGAGTGAAAATCAGAAAGAGGAGGAAATGATGCTTAAATACGGCTTTACCAGCAGGGACTCCTTTTTCTTCAGCTGAAATCTGTGACTGTGTGCTGAAGGGCCTGTAGTATAAACAGACTGCATTGTTTGAAATTTCCAAATTGGATTACGGCAGATGGTTTGGTCACGACTGCACTGGTGAAATATATTGCAATATGGAACGGATTGTTGTTCATTAAAAAATTAATATTGTCACTTAGAACCGTAATGTTGGGTCCAGAGCTCCAAGTGCATTACCAAGAACTGGATAGAAGTCATAGCGTGCATTACAGAACATTACATCATATAATGCTGATATAAACCATACACTCCATCCTGCAGTACAGTTACAGGACAACCTCCTGGAAACGTGAAACAGTTTATTATACGTTCCACATTACGGGTTCGCTAATGTATCCATCTGTTCATCCATTCATCTGTAGCCTTATGAAACGTTTCGACTAATTTGAACAAGCGAGTCTGCGACAGGGACGGAGTCAGCTTTTGGTTGTTCTCAAACATGCAATGAGGTGCAAGCGTTTTCCTGAAACCCCCTGATTTTAACATTAACGTACACATTTCTTCGTCTATACCTGGTAAATGTCACAGGAAGAATTCCATGTGTCACGATTACTTGTTGATTTAGATTTAATTACATGTGATTATATCTATATTGTCAAATTCTGCAATGTAAGGATTAAAACATAATATATTTTTTATTCATCTTGTAACCATAACAATAAAAGGATTACAAATTCCTTTGACTAAAAATGACGCTTCGTACTTTTTATTCATCTTATTGTTACCTTTATTAAACCTTTTAGCACTTGCATTAGAAGTTCCATCAACAGTTGTTTTTAACCAGCCTCTCTTTTCTTTCTTTAAGTTCCTAAGACAAAAAAAAAAAATGCAGCATGTGCTTTACCGAGTTGTGCTGACACTGGAGACTCCTTCCGAAAATTCTGAATAAATATCACAGGACAAACAAACTCCACACAAAAAAAAGCTTCACCATATCAACAATTACACACATTTATTAAATTGTTGTTGATGTAGAGAATCAAGCTTTCTAATAGGATGTTACTGTAGAAGAGTCTTGAGGTGTCAGCTGCAGTTTATGAGCATGTGGAAAAAGTATGTAGAGTTCATAATTACACCCGCTGTGAGGTGTCCAGATTCCCTCTTCCTCGCCCGTCGTCCTCCGGCTCTCTCACCTGTCCTTGCTTCTTGTTGTCTCTCAGCTCCGTTGAATTTAGACTCTTTAGGCATCGTAGACTGTAACCTGATGATGGGGCCCAGATTTCCTGAAAGCTCTTGCTCCGTCTGAAATATCTAAATCATACAATAAATGCACTTAATAATACATACAAAATAGTACATTTTATAGGTTTTATAATATCGGATATTATAATTAGAATTACAGGCGATAGGTCTGTTTACATTCCCTCATCAGTCTCTCTATTATCTCGCTCTGTGGTTCACTTGTAATGAACAGAAATAGTGTGAAATAATATTTATGCACCAGGGCAATATGATATATGATAATATGATTATTAGACTTAATGAGTAAAGAATCATATTGATTATGAGTGCTGGAGTTGGTCGTTGGTTCTCACTGTAATCCGGTTTTCCCTCAGATTTGCCCACGTGTCTGGAAATATTAATAATAATATTCATTTATTTATAGTTTAATGTCATGTTTTACATACAGTAGTTGCATTCATGACAGGCGAGGTTAGTAGATTTTGCACTAGCTTAAGCTTTTTACACTAGATCAGGATACAGACTCATCAGTAGGGGAATCCGTGCCTCCAGTTCACCTAACAGGCATGTTTTTGTGCTGTGGGAGGAATGTTCTGCATTTTGTTGTTCTGTGATTACTAACACTTTGTCTGTTGTGTGTGTGTGTGTGGGTGTGTATGTGTGTGTTTGCTTGCAGCTGGCCAAGGAAAGCGAGCGTTTGCAGGCCATGATGGCCCACCTGCACATGCGTCCGTCAGAGCCAAAGCCTTTCAACCAACCGGTACGTATACGCTGTTTAACCCCGCATCAATCGCCCCGCATCCTTGTTTAAGATTATTTGTATTAGTTCTGTATTTGCATCCATGACCACAAATCAGTAAGATACTAGTATAAAATAAATAGATATTAAATTAATAGCTGAGTATGGTCCAAAGTTGGTCTCAATGTATGTCTAAAGTCAAAACAGTGCCCTCTGTTGGTATTTCAAGGAACTGCGCTTGCGCCACATTGTAGCGGGCCCTGAAGACCTGGCCTGTCTGTTGAATGTTATGGTATGCAACGCGAAGGCTTAAATGTTTACCGATTGTCTAAGTACACATGTTTTCTTGAGTCATTAATCGTGTGTCTAAACAAGCGTCTCGAACGCAGTTCAAACACAGGCTCAGTGTTAGGCTGTACATACACCAACTAATCACTTACAGCTGGACTAGTCTCTGCTTCTGCACAAATGAAATGACTTGCGGTTGTGTGTGCTGTCTGTAAGTGTGTGTGTAAGAGGGAGAGAGAGAGAGAGATGGAGAGAGAGAGAGATGGAGAGAGAGAGAGAGAAAGCAGGAGACTGTAGCCTACCTTCTCAGTTAATACAAAGCTCTGCATAATTTTTTTTAGCCACCAAGCTCGGCTCGCAGTGATTAGGTGTCTAATGAATATTTCATGCCAAGATTGATGAGGAGTCTTATTAAAATATGAAGATGTTGAAATTAATTGACAATTAGAGCTGGAGTGTCTTAATTTGGAATAGGGATATAAAAAGCGGGACGGAGGGGCGGAAAAATAGGCGGCGACTCCTGTTCTGTTTGGAGGCAAATCCACGCGATGGGGTCCCGTCAAAACGGTAATGGGGTGCCAAGTCGGAGCTGGATCACTGCCGAGAGAACGCGAGAGAGGCCCAGTGAGCTAAAGAAGAGGAGGAGCTTAGAATCGTCCCTCACGAGAACGCCGTTCTGTTCAGCGGGCATCATGGCAAGCTGGCATGGCGCCAGTGTTAATTAAGTACCTGTTAAACAATTTTGCCCCCCTAATTACTGGAGATGGGCCAGGTTGGCTTGGTGATGAGAGGAGGTGAGGAGAGGCAAAAAAAAAAAAAAAAAAAAAAAAGCTGGGGGGAGGGGTGCGATGCGGTTTAATTCACCATATTAGCTTCAAACCCATCGCCGCTACACCTCCTGCCCCTCCTTTCTCCATTATTGCACATGCTTGTGATGGTTTTAATTAGAGGAAAACAAGCAGCCCTGGAAAAGCCTCCCTCCTTCTCCCAGCGCTCTTCTGCACGCCCGCTGTAGCTAATTGGCCAACGCTAGCGAGGGCGGCTAACCACAGCCACGTGCTGTTTGTTGCCAGATTGTGTTCCTCCTCCTCCCTTTTGTCTTGCTTTGTTTTTGTTCTTTTTTGCATCACTCTAATTGCACGCCACTAAGGAGCTTAGTGCACACGTGCACACGTGTCAAAGATGCACAAGGGAATTTTTTTTTTACTTTTTAAATCCCATCTCGGTGGATTGTCTTATAATGGAGCCTGTGTGTCAGACAGCCCTGGCATGGCTAGTCGTGGCGCGTCACTTGCTTCCCAGCATGGGAGCGATCGCGAGTTTACGGCGATTATATTTCCCTGCGCTGTAATGAGAAAGCTGGAGATTATTGTACAACACTGAGTGTAGGAATCAAAGCTGCAGTGAAACTGGATAGCATGATCTTGTAAACCAAGCGCGTCTGAACTTCTAAAAAAAACTATTTTGTGGTCGACTGTGTAGCCTCGTGGTGAGAGTAAAGATCTAAATTTACACAGTTGATTTAGCCCCATGTTATAATCACATACCAACTGTTAACCATACTAAATATTACACAGTTTATTTCACTTTCTTGCCAGTTATTAGCAAGAAAATAATATCCGTGGAAATAGACACAGAAAGCCTTTTCCATTAGTCATAAAAAAAAGAAAAATGATTCTCTGTGATATATAAGATTTTTATTGATCTTTCGACACTTAGTTTTAAATATAACAGCAATTACATTTTTATTAATTGTAAAAAATGTGATGGGATGTATCATAAGATTTTGAGAATTCAGAATTAACAAATCGATATCATTTTAATAATTTACATTAATCATTTAAAAAATAAATTCACAGTATTGATTTAAACATTGGTAATGGGTTTTTTGGATCTAGACAGAATTTAAGGGTTCATATTTAGTGTCTATATTTAGTGTCTCTCTCTCTCTCTCTCTCTCTCTCTCTCTCTCTCTCTCTCTCTGTATCTCTCTCTGTATCTCTGTCTGTAGCTGAACTTGGCCTCGAGCGCCTCTCTGTTGAAGCGGGACAGCGAGCCTTTCCCCGAGGGTTTACCTCACCCTCCCACTTCGGCTGCAGCTCCCATCACCCCCCTGAGGCAGGGCCCGTCAGTCATCAGCTCCTCCAGCCTACACGGTGTTGGCCCAATCCGCCGGCGCAATTCCGACAAATACTGCACCCCCATCGCATCTGGTCAGCAAACACTAACACTTTTACACACAATGTACATATCACCATATAGACTTGACCTTTTGACGTGCATTACATTAAGTTCTTAACTGTTTTGGGTCTGTTGGCAGAGCTCGCCCAGAATTGTGAATTCTACAAAAATGCTGACGTCAGACCTCCGTTCACGTACGCGTCTCTGATACGGCACGTAAGTCACCCGAACCCGAATGTACAAGTTAGCCATTTAAAAAACAATCACGTCTGAGTTCACGTGTACTATGTGACTGTGTGGCAAATACTAAAAAAAGATAAAAATGAGTTTGTGAGGGTCTTAGATCTTTGCACTCTGCATTTGATTTCTGAGCCTGTGTGTGTGTGTGTGTGTGTGTGTGTGTGTGTGTGTGTGTGTGTGTGTGTGTGGGATTTATGATAATTTCCAAGCTCACTGTCAGACAGTCTGAAAAGCACACCACCAGATATAACCCAGTGACTGCAGATGGCTCATCAGCTAATGTGTCTCTAATAGCAGCCGTTTCAATCACTTTTAATCTCTCTCTCTCTCTCTCTCTCTCTCTCTCTCTCTCTCTCTCTCTCTCTTTAGGCTATTCTTGAATCCCCTGATCGACAGTTGACTCTCAATGAGATCTACAACTGGTTTACGCGAATGTTCGCCTATTTCAGGAGAAATACAGCGACCTGGAAGGTGGGACATGAAATAGACTGTAAAATAAGCAGATTTCATTGTAGGGTTTTCTTTGCTGATGTTTGTTCCTTTTAGATTTAGACACAGTTTATCTACCTGCCAAGTCAAGTTAAACATTTCTGGTTGAATGAGTGTGGTTTATTTGTTTGATGTACCCTTTGAGTCATGTTTCATATGGTCATTTTATTGAGTAAGCGTCCTGCCTTCAAGGCCGGCTGCTCCCTCCACCTAGCAACATGTCTGAACCGCAGACGCACTGAGTCAGCCCCATTGTTCTGCCTGATGCAAACAGTAGTAAATTCCACCCCTGTGCCAAGGGCCACATTCTGATAACATGCAGCCGTAATTAATGATGCCAACCCTGTTCCCGACCGGCCAGGGCACGACCCCGCCTGCTTTCTTTTCCATTCTGTCTATCCCGCTCTTTTGTGTTGTCCCAGTCCGCCATCTCTATTGTCTCCTGTGTGACTGTGGGAGAAAAAAGCAGGCCAACGTTCTGTCTGGGGTTTGGTAGAGGAGAAAACTACAATTCTTTTGCTCGTCCTTTCGGCGTAACTGTTAATCGCGAGATAGTGAGACGATATTCATGTACTAAAAACTGAGACTTTCGTTTTCAGCGAAGGTTCCAAGAAAAACCTGGACAGCTAGAATTAGACCCCTTTTCTAAACGTATATAGAGAGTTCAATACTTAATACACAGAAAATCATGATGCATTACAAAGTCAGTTTGTATGAAGGTTCTGCTTAAGTGTGAATGTCTACCTTTTCTTACTATTTTAATTAGTATAAAATTGAATCAAATACAACCAAATTGCTCTTGTTTATTTTTTTCTTCATGAGATCTGGCTGATAAGCTATGCCCAGGTGTGAAAAAAAAAAGTTACATCTGGAAGAAACGTTAAAGGTTCCTGTGTAGATCTGTAGAGCTCTAAAACAGAGTGCTCCCCAGTCTTAGAGGAGTTCAGGTAGAACACCTTTAAAATGCAAAGTACCACTTAAGTATCTAACGAACCCTTGAGGACTTCTTTAAAACATAAATTATTACCTTTTCTGTCCTCCTTGCAAGTGAAACCATATTTCGTTATATTTAGTTGGTGTGCTAGTTTCATTTCATGGCTATTCTGTGAAAAGCTACTAGCCCGCTGTGTGTTTTTCATTAGGCTAATTCCGTTTTTCACCGAAGGCCTACATGTCACTGCTTAACGTCAGCCTTCTGGTTGCTGGTCTGAAACCCAAGATAAATGTGCAACCTTTGGAATTTTGAAACCTAAAAATACAAGTTTGATGGACAAGAAGAACACACACAATGTGCTGCTCACTAAGCACCAGTTAGGAATTACTGGTCTAAACTGGATGGCCTTGAAATTCCTTTCAGTGTATGTGTATGCATGAAACCAGGAATCATGCTCTGTCACTCTCAAACTTGTCTCCACACATACACACACACACACACACAGAGCTTTGCTTTATCACACCATAGGCACATTCCTTTATCGGTTGGTTTAATTCAGGACACTGATTAGCTTCCGTTCAGCTGTGATCCACTGTGCTGCTCTATCACAGCCCTGCATCTCTTCCCGGGAGCCTGGCACTCCTCTGGGCACCACAGCTAGCACATCTCGCCTACACAGACCCCCTGTGATCAGCCTACTACATGTGTGTGTGTGTGTGTGTGTGCGCGTGCGCGTGTGAGTGTTTGATGTCCAGACACACACTTTAAAAACCACATATGATTCAGTTACCACATAGACAGGAGAGACCTGATAGTGAAAAAGAACAGAAACCGCCTCCCACTTCATTTCTCTCCATCTCTGTCCACTTCTTTTATCTTTACTGACTTTCACTACATTCCTCTGTATTGCTTTCTTGGTCGATATAGCTTCAAACTGCAAACCTCAAGGTTCCTTACAGGTCCTGTCTGTACAAAAAAAAAGCACTTCGAAAGGTGAAAAGATGAAAAAAAAAAGGAGCAATGGCTTAGTCTTCGAGAGCAGTTTAGAGAGGTCAGAGATGGAGTGATGAGGAGAAGCGGAAGAGAAGACAGGTGGCTTGAATATCTGTAACGTCTCATTTCACTTTTATGAAATTTAACAATTAATAGATGCAGTTCCTCGTGTTCTCATCTGCCACTGTCCTCCTTCCATTCTCTCTTTTGTAATATATCCACACAATCTCAATCTCTCTCTCTCTCTCTCTCTCTCTCTCTCTCTCTCTCTCTCTCTCTCTCTCTTGCCAGTCGTTTGGTCATGGTATTAAATATAGAAATGGGGCTCTATGTTCTCCGGCTCGGTTAATGGCCATTCATATTTCATGGAAAGAGCAGGGGGAAGTCATTGATCAGTCCCAGGCTGTCCCTTAGGTGTAAAGATGGACCTTGCCTAGAACCATGATTCATATCTATAAATCTTAATACTCTTTTTTGCAGCACACACTCCTGTCGTGCGCTTGCAGACGACTGTTTGATCTCAGGTCAAGTGTTTCTTGTTACACTTCAAATCTTAACAGTAAATCTTTTTTTTTTTTTTTTTAATGCATCAAAGAGGGAAAACTGACTGACGTGTGAAGCTCTGGGGCCACTTTATTGTAAACACAGCTATTTATTTAGGCTTGTTATGTCTGGATTTTCATTTACTCAAGCGTCAAGCATAATGATGTGTCTGTTGCACTAAAGATGGCTCCTTCGCCTCCTTATGTCCTCTCTAAGCTGTTCAGTATTTAAGCCTATTAAATTTCCTTGTATCCTGGAGTGTTTAATTGATGGAAAGCGTTTAGCCGTACGTCTGCATTATGCCGATCCGGCTGTAAAATGGTTAATATGGCAACAGGAAAACGAAATCTCATCCCTGATGAGATGCTAAAATGGCGTCTGGCAGGCCAGTTGGTTTGTATGGGCACTTCCACTCGAGTAGGAGAGACCCATTTGACACCCGCGTCACGAGTTCCATCTTTTCTAAAAATCGC
Organism: Scorpiodoras heckelii; assembly: GCA_028566435.1. NCBI lineage: Eukaryota > Metazoa > Chordata > Actinopteri > Siluriformes > Doradidae > Scorpiodoras > Scorpiodoras heckelii. The sequence continues at coordinate 10,739,909 of JAOVVH010000001.1, forward strand.
TGCCCCTCCGGAGCATCCCCGCCGTCATCTCTCACATGCCACGCGCGCACACCCAGCCAGCAAAGCATTTTGTTTATGTCTGCTGAGGCTGACCCCCTTTAAATTGCCGCTAATGTTTTAACTGGGAGAATTAGTCTTTCATCACGGATGGGAATGCAAATAAAATTGGCGAGGTGGCAGGCTGAAATTGGGGTCATACTAATTTGCAAAACTAAGCATCATCGCTCCTGCGCCGGGAAATTTATTCAAAGGAGGGAGGCCTCGTCTGATTATGGCACTTGTAATTACGGTTAGGAGTGATTCCGGCATCAGCAGTCCCTCCCTCATGGGCTGTGGGAAAAAAAAGGAGCGTGTCAGAAAAAATACACAGGATTTAATTATACACGAATTAAAATTGGTAATGAAATTGGGCATGAACAAACTACAAATAGCAGATGAAAAGGAAGGGGCTTCCCTCGGGGGTGTTATTCTGGATAGTGGCTGATTAGTGAAATTTAAAAGAAAAAAAAAATGATGGGGGTTTGCTGGTGGGGGAAGAAAACCGTATCTTTTTTTTCTTACTTTTAGCATTTGGAGACGGAAAGCTTTTTTTCGTCTTCTTCTTCTTTTCCTACTGGTGTGACGGTGTGGCACCCCGGTGTCACTACTCCTTGGTGGAATATGCACTTAATTGGTGCTGTGTGTTTGTGGTGGAAGGCATAATCGTGTGTGTGTGTATGTGTGTGTGTGTGTGTGTGTGTGTGTGTGTGTGTGTGTGTGTGTGTGTGTGTATGCAGGCAGGAATATGAGAT
>JAOVVH010000001.1:10740799-10753743 GCA_028566435.1 Scorpiodoras heckelii
CAAACTTTCAATTAGTGTTAAAACAAGTGCACGAATCAGTACAAATCTCCTTAATACGATTCTTAAAATTAGAAATTGAAGTAAAAGATTCCAAATGCCAGCTGGGTTTCTGGCACTAATCGAAATGCATTACCTGACCACTCATTTACTGTGCAAACCTGAGCCCAGCCCAAGCCCAAGTAAAATGACAGAAATTAAGCCCGAACCTGACCCGACCCGTCGGGTCCTGGCAAAGATCTTCAGCTCTACCACAGATGATTAAGTGCATTTAGGAATTCTTAAAATTTGTCTCAGAAACCTTTTATTGGAAGATTGTGACTAATTAGGAGCTAAAGTAATAAATACTGGAATAAAAATGCTCTCAAAGTGAGTCAGATTAGCTAGTGCTAGCTAAGTGGCTAGCTGGCTAGTGTTTGCTGAAGGATTATGAACTTCTTATGAGCTTGACTAAATAACTGCCTTACACATCCTGTCAGTTGCCTAGATGTTAGCTAAGTGGCCAGCTTTAGTAGGGATGGTTATGAAGGATTCTGTATGTATTGTGGCAACTGTAGGGAGTGGGAGGAAACTTCTGGGTTTACGGGAGTGTTTTAGCGGGATTTCCCAACATGCAGCGCGAGTTGGACATTCTGGCATTGTTTGTGTTCTGTGTATGTTTCTGTGTCCTTCCCTATTGGTGCATGGATGTGTTACATCTGGTTCCCATTACAGTTCAATTAAGTTACGATGTTCTGAACCAGTGTGTCATGTTTGAAACGGCTTCCCAGCATTTTTTCTCACCGCTGACGTCACAATATCTATATAGTTATGTGATTAGCTTCAATTTAAGAATAGGACTTCAAAAGTAAAATAGCTAGCAGTGAAAATTACAGAAATGTGTCAGTGTCAATATCAAATTTATCTATAAAGCACATTTTTAAAAAAACAATAGCAGATACACTCAAGTTAACTTGCTAGCTAGAGTCAGCTGAAAAATTATAAACATCTATATGAATGATGTAAAAGATGAATATGTCTCAGAAATCCTGTCAAGTAGCTCCTGTGAGCTAAATGGCTAACTTTTATCAGTGACGCTTGTGAGCAAGAATATGAATGAAAGAATCTTGTCAATTAAACGTGTGTTAGCAATTTCACGTGTTATCTGGAAAGTAGATTTGCTCTTGTTTACCTGCTAGCTGCCTGGATGATTATGAACAACTAGGAAAACTGGATAAAAAAAACTCTAATCAGATTAGCTAATGCTGACTAGATGGCTAGTGTTAGCTGGAAGATTCTGAACCAGAACAGCAGATGAGCCAGTAATTAAAATGATATGAAACTACCTGCTACGAAGGTGTTTTGAACTCTCTGATATTAACTGACACAGTTTCATTGCTATTAGCTTTTGTTGTCTCAACTCAAACTTATTTTTATTTCTTTCATTTGAAAGATGCTGTTTGCTCTCTTGCGCCAGTCGGCACAGATGTGTTTGAAGAGTTTTACAAGCAACAGAACAAGAGTAAAGTTGTGCACAGGACCTTTTATTAAATCCCGTTCCTACCTGCTCCTGCAGTTTTGAACTGTTTAAACTAGCCCATGATAGTTTCTGACAAATTATGTTGGTTCTATTTTTTTTAAATGTAGACAGATTAATATTTTCAACCACTTTGACATGGACCAGATTGTCTAGAGATGGTATACAGAGTGTGGAAATGTAGCTGAAACAATTCTGTGGGGATGGAGACTAGATCCAAAGATCTAAAGTACTAGATCATCACTTGGGCCACTTACCGTTGCAGCTGTTACCCTTTTTCCATCCAGGGTGAGGTCAGAGCCAGAGCCACATCTTGAAACAATTCTTTGTGTTTTGAGAGCCAGAGAACCAGCTATAGTCCAGGAAATCTGGTTCCAGAGCAGCACCAATACTTTGCTGGTCTAGAACCAAGAACCTCTTATGCCAGGGGCTATGGGTGGGATTATCCTCTCCAACAAGACCAAATAAAACTTTGTAACTGACAAAAAAACATAGCTAGTGTAGTGTCTAATTTGTCTAGCCTTAATACAAAGAAGAATGAATGTTAAATTGAAGCTGCAGTGGTCCTTGTAATGAAACGATGCAGTCCACCATTGGTGCTTTTGTGCTTGGTGCTAGCATTACTGGGAAAGTGGAGATGTATACAGACAAATACAATGATGTAATGGCATGGCTCTTTGGTGGCTGTCTAACCAGCAGAAAAACAAACCAGTTGAACCATCTCTAAGCTGACACTAGAACCAGCCCAAAGCTAGCACCTAGGTCACAATGGTGGAAAAGAGGCCTGTGATCCAGATGAAATGAAATGGTGAAGGCAAGTCAGCAAGGGTGCATTATAAACAGTAATGGAAAATGTAACATGCCTTATTCTTTGCTAACTCACTGCAGGACAGAGTGGGTGGGGTAGGTTATGGAGAACTTACCGAGCTGAGCTGTGCAAGAGCGAGATCATTCAGTGCGTCACGACCGGAGACATCAGGAACTTCCTGGATGCTAAGGGAATCCCCTATCAGAGCCACATTCTCCCATCTCAGATGGACATCACTGAGTGTTTCACAGCTGGAGATGAGAAAGGAGAGCTGCTGCTGGACTTTCTGACCGAGGTACTGGAGTTCAGTAAGAGTGCTTCTCCAGAACTGAGGGCCGGAGTGCTGGAGCTCCTCAAACACCCCGAGTGCAGCCGAGAAGTGGATGGGAGGATTATGTTCAACAACAACCTCGAGGCCTTAGTGCTCACCCCATAGTGCTAAAACAACAAGACACACTTAAAAATGACTTCTTTTTTTTATTTTAACTTTAGCAAGTTAAGCAGAACTGTCTGATATCTGACATAATTGGTTCTAGATTGTTTACACAGATCTTGTATTTGTTTTAGAGATGAATTGCAACATATGTATAATATAAAAACCAATCATTCTTTAAGAAAATGTATTAATAAACCGGCTAGACTGTGAATTATAGTTTATAAGTTAAAAGGATTGTGACTGTTTTCGGCATAATGTCAAATATCCAATAAAATAATGATAAAAAAATCAGTTTTAAACAGTTTTCATGTGATTTTTTTTCTGTCATTGTGCTGTTATTTAAATGATGTTTACAGAGTTTCAAAGAAGTGATAAATATTTAATTAAAATATTTGGAGTCAGTGATTCATCCACATAGTAAATGTGCTGTTAGTTTTAGGTGAATATGCACTCACTGGTCACTTCATTAGGTACACCTTGCCTAGTACCAGGTTGGACTCACTTTTGCCTTCAGAACTTCGTGGAATAGATTCAACAAAGTTCTGGAAACATTTCTCAGAGATTTCCTGTTCCACCACATCTCAAAGGTGCTCTATTGGATTGAGATCTGGTGACCGTGGAGGCCATTTGAGTAAAATGCACTCATTGTCATGTTCAAGAAACCAGTTTGAGATGATTTGAGCTTTGTGACATGGTGCATAACCCTGCTGGAAGTAGCCATCAGAAGATGGGTAACTGTGGTCATAAAGGGACAGACCTGGTCAGTAACAATACTCAAGTAGGCTGTAGGGTTTAAACGATGCTTCCGTGTTGTTTATGACAAAATCTGACCATCCAAATGTCACAGCAGAAATCGAGACTCCTCAGACCAGGCAACGTTCTCTGATCTTCTATTGTCCACTTTTGGTGAGTCTGTGTGAATTGTAAATCTACTTAAACCTACCTCAGAAATAAGGTACTCATGCCACTGTGACTTCACTGTAGCACATGCTCACTTTACTTCAGCCAATGTTTACATTTGCATCATTGCACATTTATAGCCATGTTCACATCACCTGTAAATAATATCCTTAACATTCATTGCTGTAGATCATTTCTGTAAAAATTTTCATTGCTGTAAATAATATCCTCGTCATTCACTGCTGTAATTTGTACATACTGCTGCAATTCCACTGGAATTAGTAGCATTTTAGTATAGTTCCATCATATATATTTTGTTTATTTTTGTTACTTGTTTTTTGTTTATTTTCCTATTTGGCATTCTTGTTGAGGAGCAAAGAAAGAGTTTAATTGTACACGGACCCTGTTTCCTTACTGTGCAAAGGATAAACTCTTGAATCTTGTAGTCTCATTTGCCTGTTCTTAGCTGACAGGAGTGGCACCTGGTGTGGTCTTCTACTGCTGTAGCACATCTGCTTCAAGGTTCAATACATTGTGCATTCAGAGATGAGATGCTCTTCTGCATACCTCGGTTGTAACGAGTTGTTATTTGAGATACTTTTGCCCTTCTATCAGCTCGAACCAGTCTGTCCGTTCTCCTCTGACCTCCAGCATCAACATGGCATTTTCACCCAGAGAACTGCAGCTCACTGGATAGTTCCTCTTTTTTTGGACCATTCTCTGTAAACCCTAGTGATGTTTGTGTGTGAAAATCCCAGTAGATCAGCAGTTTTTGAACTATTCAGACCAGCCTGGCTGATTCCAACAACCATGCAGTGTTCACACTCACTTAAATCATCTTTCTTCCCCATTCTGATGCTCGGTTTGAAATTCAGCAGGTCTTCTTGACCATATCTACATGCCTAAATGCATCGAGTTACTGCCATGTGATTGGCTGATTAGATATTTGTGTTACAGAGCAGCTGAACAGATGTACCTAATGAAGTCCCCGCTGAGTGTATATTCAGACTTATTCTAATGTGATTGTTTCTATAGTAACAGCTCATTCACAGGGATGTGAATGGCAGACACCTTGTGTTATTGTTGATCGAATGGAAAATTTGTCCAAGGAGACACTTATGTAACATTTATGAAAGGAGTCTCCAGTGTCAGTGCTTTGTATCTGTCAGAGGTAAAGCTGTATCTTTATGTTTTGCAACATCCTCAGGACAGAGGAGTTTACAGCTTATCACCGTTCATCCAGAACATACTGTTTCTCAGAGAGCTTTGTTTTAAACAGCAAAATATACCGATTTGTTCTTTTCATCTTTAATTTGATAACAGCATATTAGATTGGGTTAAATATTCCACTTCGGTTTCTGTCTAATATTGTGCTGGTTTGTAAACACACTGTGGCATTTTTGTAAATGTTAAAAATGATAATAATAATAATATTATTATTATTATTATTATTATTATTATTATTATTATTATTATTATTATTATTGACACTTCCTTGATTAACCAGTTGTTTTGTTTGTAACCCAACATTACGACTGAAGAGAAGTGCACTAACTCTGGGTTTTTGTTAAACATTGTTTATCTTCCTGTGCCCTCAACTGGCTTGCTGTAATATTGCAGGTTCAGTATGTGGTGATGGGCAAAAAATGGTTAATGTTTGTGGGAAATAATACAGTATAAAGCTGTGTGTCCACCTGCTGAGGTCTGTTAAACATAAGCTTTGTTGTTTTACTCATGTCTTCTCTTCAGGATCTGCATGTTTGTTTTGTTGTTAAAGGATTTAACTCAAAATTCTACTGGTCTCAGCAATCCTCTTTGGGCAGCAAATATTCTCTTTAATCCTTTAATCTTTCATAAACATATTAAATTCTTCCACATCATAAAACTGTGGTTAGAACTGTATTAAACAGTGACCATAACAACGAAAACCTTCAAGGATGGCCTCATGCCTGCTTCACTTTTATGAAACATCCATTAATACAAAAAACATTACACATGCTGGTCATGAGTAAAGCAATTTAATGAATATTGTATGTGAATTAATGTATAATTAATTTAGCATAATATTTTCCCATCCCCTTTTATACCTCTCTATTCTCCTTTCTTTTTGGGGGCTTCTTCCCCAATTTTTCTCATCAGTTTAGTCAAAGCCAGTTCCTACTCATCAGGCATCTTTCCTCTTCACATGACAGCCTGCCAATCAGGAAAGGTGAGGACTATCACACACTTCCTCCGAGGCTCATGAAGCTGGTCAGCTGCATCTTTTCCAACTGCTTGCTCATGCATCATCAAGGGGTGGTGTATCACTCTTAGAGGAAAGTGCTATCCACCTACTACTGCAGGCATGATCTCACAGGCACCACCTGACTAATATCACTGTGATTGAGATGGGAGAGAGAGTGTGCCAGTCCTCCCTTTCTGAAAACACAGCCAATTTTGCTCTCTTCGACTCCCAGCCTGCTCTTCCCTCTTCCTCTCTCTTTTCTCATGCAGGTCAGACCCCTAAAGTCCACAAGTTCATGTTGAAGGCCTGGGCAGGTGTACTGGCATTTCTGGGACCAGTGCCACATGGTGAAGTTGAGGGCCCCAGTGTCACAATCAGCACAATAACACAGACGCACAAAGAGCTCAGGAGGCAGTGTGCAGAAGAAGGAGAGTAGGAGGTTTATTGCAATCCAGAGAGAATAAGGCAAAAACAAACAACCATAAATAACCCAAATAACAAATCACTGAATTAAGGCAGACAGGGGTAGAGATACACATACAAACAAGAGTTATAAAAAACACCACGTACGTGAGAACAAGTCAAACAAGTCAAGAACAAGTCCAACATAAGCATCAAAGGGCAATGAAACAATATACAAGCAGCAACTCGAAAGGGGAAACCAAACACCCAGGAACATCGAAATATCCCACGATTGTGGGAAGAAGCGCACCCGGAAGAGGAACTGCTGGCAACACGAAGCCCCACCTTGGGCATAAATGCGGACGCAAGGGCTCGGGAACCAGGGAAACCTGTGGAAAAACAAGAACAGTGGGGAGTTAACACACAACAGGAGAGAGGAGGTGGAAGGCAGATCAAAGGAGAAGGAGGACAAAACAGCAGCTGAGACAACAAGAGAAGAGGAAAACATCGTGGAAAAAGGCTGGGTATGTGCATGTGAAACAAATGATACTTCACAGAGAAGAGAAGTGAGGGTGAGGATTAAATAGGCTGTGGTGATGATACAGGGAATGAAGGACAGGTGTGTGAAGGCACCAGAAGTGAAACAGGTGAGGGAGGTGAGTGAAACCAAGCATTTCAGTATTAAAACGCTGATGAAGGAGGAGAGCAGGAAGGATAGAGTGAGATGGTACAGGGAGCGAGGTGGTAGGATCTGTGACACCCATTCTCCAGCTCACAATAGTGTGGAGACTCAGACTGACTAATCCATTAATATTAATTAGACACAATTTCAGGCATTATTAAAGGGAATGCTTGTGTGTGGGTCCTGAAATAACAAGCCATGATGTTGCATATGTGCAGCTCTCACTAGGGAGATGGAACTGCTCCAAATAAGGAAAAGCCAAGGAGTGTGGAGAACCACTGATTTGCCTGGAAATACATGCAAAATGCTATGAAATGCCAATAAACAGCAATATACTGTATATTACATATGTAAAACACTATTTTTTTTTATCATAGTATCGTCATTCTTTTAAATCATTAAGTCCATATTTTCTCTCCCTGATGTTTTTTTTAACTGGTTTAAAGGCAAGTGTCTGTGTTAAAGGCAGTGGAATCGATGCAATAAAAACCAGGCTTTGGATGCTTCTACTCAAGTAAAACCTCAGAGGTGTGAACTCCACACAGGTCTTTTTAATAATCTGAATAAGGAGTGCAGAAAATCCTACATAACCCAAATCTCAGTAGAGGAGCTTTTCCCAGTAATTAGGAATTGCACAATGCGAAGGCATTATACGTTGTTATCTGACTCATATTCTTCTTCTTCTTTTTCATACAGCAAAATTTTTAAGCAAAATTAGTCACCCAATTTTTGAGATATTGTAATTGAGTTTGGAGTAATGGAGTTGATTTAAGTTTAATAGTTTTAAAACATTCATGTTTTCATGTTTAAAGATTTCACTGTAGCATCATAATAATTTAAAACATTTTGGGAAATTATTATTATTCCTTGTTTATTATAATGAATATTCATTCATTCATTATTTTCCGCTTTATCCTGTGAGTCGGGGTCACGGGCGGGCTGGAGCCAATCCCAGCGTCACTGGGCAAAGGCGGGGTACACCATGGACAGGTCGCAAAGTCCATCGCATGGCCAACACACACTCACACACACATATTCACACCTACGGGCAATTTAGAGTGATTGATCAACCTAACATGCATGTCTTTGGACTGTGGGAGGAAACCCACACAAGCACAGGGAGAACATGCAAACTCCACACAGAACAGCCCGGACCGGGAATCGAACCCGAATAGTCTTGCTGTGAGGCGACAGTGATAACCACTACACCACCGTGCCGCCCTATAATGAATATTCATTCTACGTTATGATTGGTTCAAGAAGTCACATGACGTAGGAAAAGTAAGTGGTGGTGTTGGAATAGTGTGCATGTGGCTGAAGCAGTAAAGTAACGAGCCGATAGAGAATTCTCCATCTGCTTTCAATTCTAAAGCTACAACCAGTAAAATGAACATGGTTCAACCTGGGTACACCTGGACCCATCATGTCAAATTACAGTCAGGTCACACTCATTCTTCTCTTTTATCCATCCTTTTTTCCTTCCCCATTCATTTGAATAGAGAAAAGCTGGAGTGGGTGACATCATCACCACTCTAGCTTCAAGTGTAAGCAGTCTGAATTTACATTTTCATCTAAAATCATTATACTTTCATGTAGAATCTCTATTAAGCATGAAATGGTAGCGATGCCCCCTTTCCGAACCTTCTAAAGATCTAATCATTTCAAAATATATTTTTCAAGATTTGAGCATTTGTTTGTCACTGGGAACAGTAAACCGCTCCAGTCACTTCCGTACAAAATTTGGTGTGAATGGCTTTTAGTAAATGTTAATGTGTATTTTAACAGCTAAGAATACCACCACAACCACCTAGCAATAATCTAGCAACCACCCAGCAACAATCCTAGAAACAACCTACCCGCTGTGCAGTATTGCTTCCATTGCACTATCCCTTTGCATTTTCTGCAGGAAATTCATTTCTCTAACTGCACAGCTGACCTTAGACCGGTCAGCGTAGCCATGCTGACCCCAGTCCACTATCAAAAGTGCCTGCAATGGGCACTTGAGAATCAGAACTCTACCATGGAGCAAAGGAGGTAGGTGGCATGTTCTGATGAATCCTGTTTTCTTTTATATCAAGTGGACAGCCAGGTGTGTGTGTGTGTGTGTGTGTGTATGCAGGCAGGAATATGAGATGAGGAGATAAACTCACATCCACACATCCCTCATTGAACTGAACTATGCACCCTTTTTTATGCTTATCATCACAAGCAGGCTTTTAATTAGAAAGCAGGTATACGATTCATGCCATTATTAAAGACTGTTTAGGCGAAGCAGTACTGTAATTGCATTTCAAGCAATAGCACGTGACCAACTCTTATTATTCCTTCTCTGTGTGTGTGTGTGTGTATGTGTATGTGTGTCTCTTTTCCTTTACATTCATATTTGCTCTAAATATTGAAACTATATGTGTTACTGTTAACAAACAGTCATCTGTAGCTGTTCCTTATGTCTTCATATGCATCATATGAATTTTAATAATTAAAAAATTTTCATCTTTCTCTCCTGACTTACCCAGAATGCTGTGCGCCATAACCTGAGCCTGCACAAATGTTTTGTGCGAGTGGAGAATGTCAAGGGTGCTGTTTGGACTGTGGATGAAGTGGAATACCAAAAGAGGAGACCACCAAAGATGACCGGGTATATGATTTTTTTTTTTTTTTGTCCCCAGAACATTTTCCAAACCTTCAAGCGAAGGCTTAACTGTTTTTTCACATCGACATGATCCACGTACTCATTGGGCTTCCCAGTGTAAGCACATTACCTAAACTAGATGTGCATACAAAGCGTACAGGAAATACAGAATTATAGAGCTTGAAGTACACAAGACAATTATTTTTAAGACAAAAAAAAAAGTATTGTGCGATCTCTAAGGGAAATCTGTCATTATGAAAGACACTGCATGCACTGCCAGAGGGGTTGTGTGATTTAGCCTTAGCATTTAGCATTTTGGACCCCTTGCTACAGTGATGAAATACAATTTCCTGATTTTCCTGCTCAGGCACTGGTCAGAAAAGATAACGCCTGGAAGAAAAGCCAATACACTGAAAGTGAAAGGAGAGCCTTGTTTTTGTGAGCCAATAGAAAATTAGAAGGCGTGTCTCTCTTTAATTTTGCCTTGAAATATATACGTATATATGGCATGTACACGATGTGCCAAAAGTCATGAGATAGCAGTATGTAAGTTGATTATGAAGTGGCATTACCTCAAGAGACGACTTGGGAATGTCCACACCTGTATAGGTTTGTGAGGTGTTAACTTAACACTGGCCAGCATGCTCATGGAAAGGCAACGTGAATTATCGGCATTCAAACAAAGCATGATAGTGGATACCAGACTGATGGGACATTTCCATTTCTGAAGTTGTTCAGGCATTTAACATTCCTTGATCGACAGCGTCACGTGTACCAGGAATACATTGTAGAAGAAATTGATACCCACGGTGGACAGCGCAGTGGCTGCCCACAGATGCTTAATGATCGCGACCGGCAGCATCTTGCTAGAATTGTCCGTGTGAACGGACAAGCGACTCTTTCAGATATCACATCCGCATTCAATGCACGAGGCCCCAAGCGCATATCCCGCAAGTCAGTGCAGCGTTCTTTAGTTTCCGCGGGATATGGGAGCAGAAGACCGACCAAAGTGCCTCTATTAACACCATGACACCGGACACAGCGCCTCACCTGGGCTCGCGTGGATGCTAACTGGACCCTAGAGGATTGGCAACATGTGGCGTGGTCCGATGAGTCATGGTACCAATTGTTTCAGGCTGATGGTAGGGTTTGTGTGTCAGACCCCATGAAGCCATGGACCCCACTTGTCAACAAGACAGTAGGCAGGTTGGTGGTGGTTCCATACTGGTGTGGGGTCCACTGGTCCACCTAAACACATCGATGACCAGTGCCCGCTACATTTCACTGCTTGGTGATGATTTACAGCATGTCATGGACTTCCACAATGATGGGATATTCCATCAGGATAATGCACCATGCTGTCAATCCCAAGTTGTCCAGAATTGGTTCGAGGAGCATTCTGGAGAGTTCTGACGAATGGTGTGATGTTCCCTCCAAGATCCCATGGGGGACCTACCAAATATTAACTGGTGTACTTCGCTGTATATACAGTATGCGTAACATGTCATGCACCAACATGCACTTTGTTTTTTTGTGCATTTACACATGATTTCTAAATTCTTAAAGCAAATGAAAGGAGCTATTTTAATTAGCTATTGCAGCTGCTTGTCTAACCACACCTTCACACCTTTTAATAACTCTCCAGGTTTCAGCCACAACCAGGTGCCAACACTGAGATTGCATTTCTTCTGTTTACTTTGAGTTGGAGCTTTATTACTTTGAGCACGCGCTTTCCTCAGCTTTCCGTACACTTTCCATTCTTTCCGACATGTAATAAGTTTAATAAATTTAATACGCTGATTTATCCAAAATCTTTCTCCTAAAACTGGATCTCTTTGGTCTGGTTCTAGTCTAAGGTGCAGCAACCTGGTAATCGTTATTGGCATGCAAGATTGCCTTAATAAGCTGCCTATCATTACCGTTTTACTTCAGAGCAAGCACAAAGGTCTATTTTGTGTTGTGGGTGTATACGTGTGTGTGTGTTTCGCTTCAGTGTCTTTAGCATTTAGTGCACAAGGCAAGCAGATGCACGGCAGAGAAGCACGTCTGCTTGCGTTTGAGCAAACAGATGTTTCTCGAGACCTTGACAGAGTGACAACGGCAAATTACCCACTACATTTCAGTCCTGTAGCACACATGATGTGTGTGTGTGTGTGTGTGTGTGTGTGTGTGTGTGTGTATGCTGTCAGAGTGAATGCAGAGTGACTGAGTTCTCAGTTTGTGTTTGTGTGACGCTCATAAAATGCTGGCATGAAACTTCTTCCATATGATTACTCATCCTCTCTCTCTCTCTCTCTATCAACCTTGCTGTTTTTCCAGAAGTCCCACTCTGGTGAAGAACATGATCTCTGGATTGGGCTTTGGCTCCTTGAATGCCAGCTATCAGGTGAGTGTGTGTGAGAGTGTGTGTCTCGTTCACTGTACGCACACACGGCCGGATTGAGCGCACAAGGGCTCTGATATCAATTTCCTCCACTAATTAGCACATTCTCCCAAACCTCCTCTCGTGTCCACACACACATGCGCGCACACATACACACACTCGTCGAGTCGTGATTTATAGCATCAAGTATTTGTCAATTAAGGTCACCGCATAAAATTAGTGTCTGTCCTAGAAAATCCATTTGAAAGCCACTGTGTCATGTGGCTCATGTTATTTCAGTCGGTGTTCAAAAACCTCAGCACCGTGTGTGTGTGTGTGTGTGTGTGTGTGTGTGTGTGTGTGTGCACTGTACTGAAGCTGTAAGGTTCCTGTGAGGTTCAGTGGTTCATGTGACCAAGTGAGTGTGGCTTTGTGTTTGTGTGTTTGTGTGTGTGTGTATGTTTGTGTGTGTGCTTTTCCCCAACTGTGACAGAACAGAGATGAATCTGTAAGGTCAGCCCCTGTGTGTTCAGTCTGTAAGTGTGTGTACGTGTGTGTGCGCTCTGCTCACTCACTCCCTGTCAGGTCTGTGCCCATCCATCTCCTCACAGGACAAGCAGTGTCGGCGCCTGAAAAACAAACAGCCCAGCTAATCACAGCCACACACACACACAGACACACACACACACACACACACACACACACACACACGCATGCACACAGACACACACGTAAGCTTCCTCTCGGCCCAGTTTGTCCCTCTCTAACCCCGCAGGCCATCAGTATGGAAATGGGACTGCTCATCCTGAAAAGGCCACAGATAAACAAACCTTAAACAAAAGATCTGTGAAGATTTACACAGCAGTGTCTCAGCAAGAAAAAAGTGGTGCTGCTTTCTTTGTCTCTCCTGTTTCTTTACTTGTTTCTGTTTCCAGTTAAGGACAACAAACCTATATATATATATATATATATATATATACAGGGG
>JAOVVH010000001.1:10769460-10786475 GCA_028566435.1 Scorpiodoras heckelii
CCCTCCTCTAATGAATGTGTGACCCTCCTCTAATGAATGTGTAACCCTGTACTAAAGAATGTGTGACCCTCTTCTAATGAATATGTAACCCTCTTCTAATGAATGTGTAACCCTCTTTTAATGAATGTGTAACCCAAGAATGTGTAACCCTGTACTAAAGAATGTGTAACCCTGTACTAAAAAATGTGTGACCTTCTTCTAATGAATGTGCAAACCTCAGCTATTGATTGACATACAGCTCAAGTATAAATGACTGAAATAAAATTAAAGAACGTGGTAGACTGTGTAAACCCAATTTCATTGCAGAGGAACTGGAGCTTCTAGGTCTCATTTGGTTGGTTTATTTAAACATGAACTGTATATTAAGGTTGAAAGTAGGACCTAAAATGCAATATGATGTTTCACCATGTAGTGGTGCTTGACTTACTGCAGCCATCAGAAATGCTTAGCTGAAAAGCAAGCAAGTCAAGGGCAGAATACGCTTAAATTCTGTTTACATAAAGATTTTAGGGTTGCTCCACCTAAAGCATAACTTCCCTCATGGCGCATGAATCATAGACTTAAGTCAAGGGTGAATATGCTTAGGCTGAAAAGTGTGTAGGTGTACAATTTCTTTGACTTATGCACATGGCAGAAATGCTCCTATATTTGTCTCTCTCTTGCTTTCTTTCTCTTTACCTCTATGAAGACAAGTGTAAGTGATCATTTAGCTGACAAACTGATAGACTTAAGTGTACTTTTTTCAATCAGTGAATGTATGGTAGCAGTACGAATGAGACAAATGTTTATTCATTCATATTCAGTAATCGCTTGATCCTAGTCAGGATCGCAGTGGATCCAGAGCTTATCCTGCCATGAGCACGTCTGCATTATAAATACAACGGCACTTCTGCTTCTGGGTTGTTCACTATAATAGCAATATTGGTACTTTAAACATGGTGTTGTAAGAATAAAAAGTAATGAATAAATGCAAGACTCACACCATTTCAAAACAGAGCCAATCCACCTAGCTGATTTCATAGTTTTGCACACTGAGAGGAAAGTAGAGATCCAGGAGGAAACCAGTACAAACACAGGGAGGATATGCAAAGTGCGCTCAGGATCGAGGCAGTAAGGCAACAAGTATTTTATTATCTTTGCTCATTTTTGACTTGATCTTAAGTGCAAGCTCCAACGCTCTCACACATGCAACATAACCTAATTTCCTAAAGTTAGAGGTGGAGTTCAAGTTCATGAACTTAATGTGCATGAAATCAGATAATTTTTTTTTTCCTTTGGCTGCTCCCATTCCTTGGGGTCACCACAGCGGATCAAGTCTGCACCTTGATCTGGCACATTTTACGTTGATGCCCTTCCTGACGCAACCCGTTAAGCGGGCTAGGAGAAACACAATCAGGACAATTTTGTTTATCCATTTCACCTAACTTGCATGTCTTTGGACTGTGGGAGGAAACCGGAGTACCCGGAACAAAGCCCCAGCTCATGGAATCGAACCCAGGAGCTTCTTGCTGTTTGGTGATGGTGCTACCCACCAAGCCACCATGCATGAAATCAAATAAATCAAGAAACAAAAAACACCCAACCACAAACCTTGCTCATTTAACTATGTTTGTTTAGTAGATCAGTTTGCCCATAACACACTTTACATTACAATTCATAATTCATAATCTATTTCTTCTTTGTTCACATTAACACGTTAAACATATGAATGAACAAGAAACATTTTAAAAACAATTTAAACACCATAGGAATACAGTACACCATATATAAATGTCTAAATTATTTATCAACTTTATGGTGGCCTAAGAAATATCTGGAATAGTAAAACAAAGGAATTTAAGATTAAAGCTGACAACATGAGTATAAATTGGAATGTGTAAAATCAGCCAGATAAAAACAAAGCGCAGGCAGCAGTTAAAACTGATTTATGAATCACAAGAAAGCTGTTTCTAACCGTGTCAGATGCACATGTGATTCTCATCTGTTGAACTAGAGACAAAATGAGGTCTGAGGGTTGAGCTGATTCTTGCATAACTACAAAACGGTTAGAAATTGTGATTACAAAGTATAATTGCAAAAAAAATTATAAAAAAAGTGATAATACATAAAAAATAATAATACAATAAAATACATTCAGGATTTATTTATTTATTTATAATTTATTTATTTACCCATCCATCCATTTACTTATTTATTTACAAGTTATTTATTTATCCATTCATCCATCCATCCATTTATTTATTTATCTGTCCATCCATTTATGTATTTTTATGTATTTATTTGTGTATTTTGTCTATTCATCTGTTTGTTTGTTTATTTATTTATTTATTTATCTATCATCCATCCATCCATCCATCCATCCATCTGTCTGTTTATTTATTTATTTATTTATCCATCCAACTATCTATCCATCCATCCATGCATGCATCCATCCATCCATTTATTTATTTATCCATCCAACCATGCATCCATCATTCATCTATTTATTTACTTATTTACTTACTTATTTATTTATTTATTTATTTATTTATTTATTTATTTATTTATTTATCTGTCCAACCATTTATGTATTTTTATGTATTTATTCTATTCATCTGTTTGTTTGTTTATTTATTTATTTATCTATCATCCATCCATCCATCCATCCATCCATCCGTCTGTTTGTTTATTTATTTATTTATTTATCCATCCAACTATCTATCCATCCATCGATGCATGCGTCCATCCATCCAGTTATTTATTTATCCATCCAACAATGCATCCATCCATTCATCTATTTATTTATTTATTTATCCATCCATCCATCCATCCATCCATCCATCCATTTAATTATCCATCCATCCATCCATCTATTTATTTATTTATTTATTTATTTATTTATTTATTTATTTATTTATTTATTTATTTATCTATCATCCATCCATCCATCCGTCTGTTTGTTTGTTTATTTATTTATTTATCCATCCAACTATCTATCCATCTATTCATGCATGCATCCATCCATCCATCCATTTATTTATTTATCCATCCAACCATCCATCCATCCATCTATGCATCTATTTATTTATTTATCTATCCATCCATTCATCCATCCATCCATGTGTGTTTGTTTGTTTAATATATTTATTTATCCATCCATCCATCCATCCATCCATTTATTTGTTTGTTAATTAATTAATTAATTAATTCACCCATGTGTTTATTTATTTGTTTGTTTGTTTGATTTATTTATTCAATTTTTTTGTTTGCCTTAAGGCAGCAGTACAGAAACCAGACTTGGATGCAGTTTCCTGTTGCAAACTCTTGTGTGTGTGTGTGTGTGTGTGTGTGTGTGTGTGTGTGTGTGTGCGTGTGTGTGTGTGTGTGTGCCACAAAGTCTCTAAGCTGAAACTCAGCTGAAAGTTCAATGAGAGCGCGCGGAAAACGGCACAGCGTGTTGAAGCCTCCGGAGATCTTCACTGGTGACATTAGTGTTTGTTTGTTTGTTTGCGACTTTTGAAGGCGTCCTGAGCAGAAGCGCAGCTTTCTGTCTGCTGAGAGTTGTGTCAGGTCTGTGGAAGTGTCTGAAGGCTGAGAGAGAGAGAGACAGAGAGAGAGAGAGAGAGAGAGAGAGAGAGAGAGAGAGAGAGAGAGAGAGTTTCAGACACTAATGTTGTTGAACATGAGCACGCGACTGTTCACCGCGCAGACGGGACTTTTCTGAGGTCCTCTTAAAGTCGGAGCAGAGGAAGGAGATGAGTTACTGAAAGAGCGGTGAAAAACGCCGTGTCTCGAAGGTAAGGCTGGAGTTTGGACATGCTCAGCAGGTTTTCACAGCGAGTTTAGGACTTAGGACTTGTTAAAGCGCGAGATTAGTCAAAAACTTAGGACTGAACGCTGTATTCATTTGCATTCCGTTTCATTCTGTAAGCGTTTTGTACCCAGAGGCTGCTGTGAAGTCTTACAGGTTTCCTTTTTCCTTTGCAGTTCAGAACTTATCTGCTTTTTCACAATCAGTCTCATCCAGAAAGTCTACCAGACCTCATGAGAAAGCTGTGCTTTAGTGTTATAAAGTCACATCAGACAACATAGAGGAATTTATAATACTAAAGTCAGGAAATTTCAGCAAATGACGCTTATGTGTTTGGATTTCGTCCATTTTACAAATCAGATCATAAGAAAAGTTACAGAAGTTTGCCCTGACCCTAAATCTAACCTTGCCATATCTTTGTATTTCATATGAATTGTTGAAATAAATAACATGCTCCCAAGAGCAACATTTTAAATGATATAATAGTAGTATTATGATTAAAATCGAAAAAAAAAACCAGAAATATGATTTGCCCACGATAAATCTTCTGAGTCAGCCTCAGTGCAATCAAAGTTTGGCTCGGATTATGCCCACTTGTGCCCGTACTTTTGCTTATTCTACGACATCTTGCCAATCATCACACCCCAAGCGACTTATTGCCTCAAACTTCTGGCAGAGTTCCAGCACTGCGAGCCGGATTGCCTAAAATGCCAAACACAAGGAGGGCTTGTGTTGGCAAGGTCTCTGGTGAACCATGTTCTTGGCTGTCTGTGTGTGCAGGATAGATTCTGTTCTCCTGGCTCTCGGCTCCAGAGCAGATGTGGGAGGAGGACGGTAACCCTGGTGCCAGCTCGCCTCAGCCTCCAGATGGTGCCCATCTCGACCCAGAGAGCTCACCAGAGGAGAGTCCAAATGGCCCCAGCTCAGGTGGGCACATGTACAACGTCTCCTGCTCTGTTAAACCTGCTTGTTAGGGCGCTAAAATAAAAACAAGTGAAACTGGCCTGTAGAGTTTACTACTCCATTAGTCACGTTCGTACTGTGTGCAGGCTGATCTGGAAATAGTCTGACAGGAAACATGGATACATCTAATTCAGAAGCAGCAAAGTTTGTGTTACAGATATATCAAGGTTAAAAAAAAACTGTGCGGATGAATGTGTATAAGATTTTCAGAAACCCATTTTTCTTTTTCTTTTTTATTCAGGCACTTGAAGTATGTTTTATTTCTTTGAAACAGATGTCATTTGAGACACAAATAACATGAACATTACTATTAACATCAGCCGCTCTGACTCATTTCTGTGGCAACGTGGATATTAAATGCCATAAATTGCATGCACGTATACACTGAAGTACCAGAACAACTGGCATTGGAGCCTATTCAAAATACGTAGCGACTACCTATGCACATTGCCAGTGTGTATATAAAATGATAGACATCGATGGAAGCTACTAGAGTTGTTTCCACTGTAGGAATGGCAAGTTATCACAATTTTTATGATTTTCATCACAGTTTAATAGTTGTAGCTCAAGAGATGAGTCATAGTGTTTCAGAGGTAGAATCAAAGTTTGGATTTTCACGTATTAGTATTTCAGAGGTCTGCGGTGACTACAAGAATTTGGGCAAAACCTCGAACTTACGACAGCAGTGTGGCTGTAAAAAGACTCTGAACGTGACCAGTGTTAGCTGGCAAGAATCATTTCACGTGATAGGCGTACAACACTGCCTCAAGTAACTTCAGAATTCAATGCTGGGGCCTCAAGAAACATCAGCGTGAGGACTGTGCAACGTTCTCTCCAAGATCTCGTGGGGGACCTACCAAGTATTAACTGGTATACCAGTTTTTCTTGCACTTCAGTATGTTTGGTGTACTTTCCCAGTGGCATCACTAGGGTTGGTGTCACCTAGTGAGGTAACTCTCATGGACCTCCTCCCATACCAGTACTTACAGTACTTACAGAATTCTTATGCCTAGTATAGTATATACCTAGTAAGTTTTTTGTACTAATGTTATGTGTAAATCATAAATTACAAGCACTGCCACCTCACAGCAAGAAGGTCCGGGGTTCGATTCCCAGACAGGGTGGCCTGGGTCCTTTCTGTATGGAGTTTGCATGTTTTACCTGTGTTTGCGTGGGTCTCCTCCAGGGGCCCTGGTTTCCTCTGGCACTTCAAAATCATGCACGTTAGTTGACCTGGACATACTAAATTCCCCCATTGATGAGTGTGATATCTAATATAGTGTGAAATCTAATAATCTCTCCTGTCATTAATGAAAATACTGTGAATTCAACTTACAATTTGTATTCCATAACTGCATTTACATT
Organism: Scorpiodoras heckelii; assembly: GCA_028566435.1. Taxonomy (NCBI): domain Eukaryota; kingdom Metazoa; phylum Chordata; class Actinopteri; order Siluriformes; family Doradidae; genus Scorpiodoras; species Scorpiodoras heckelii. Next base: position 10,775,579 of record JAOVVH010000001.1, read on the forward strand.
TACATAGTTTCCTTTGAATAAAGTGAAAATTCTGTATGAAAACAATAGAAATTGGAGTAAAAACACTTAAGAACTACATCAGAATTAGAGTATGTTCATTAACATTACATGAGACACATTAATGGATTAGGTTTACTCAATCAATAACAGCCCAAGCAATATAGAAGGTGTAGACAAATGCACATGGAAATATACTTATACGTCCAAAAATACCAAAAAATAAATGAGCAAATACACAAGTATTTCAGCACTTAGTGAACATCTCGAGTAAATCAGAACTTTCCTTTCCTGGCCTTCAAAGCTGCAAACTTCTGAATTACTTTGGCATTGAAATCAATGCCTTTTGCCAACTCACATTCAATTGATAATATTGCATGATTGGAAAGCCTCGAGTGTTGACTACAAATAGGAAATTTGACAAAATTCAAAAAACAATATTGCATGGTCGTGCGAGAAAAAAAATTTACGGTTCGAAGCATCGTTTAATTAGGTAATAATAATGACAGTTTTGACCTAAATGCATTAGAAAAGTAAATTAGTTTTAGCCTTGTAGCCTTGTATATTAATACATATAAACTACTGGGATATTTTTATAAAAAATAATACATTTGTGCTGAAACACTGTACATAAATTTTACAGTCAGTTATTTTGGTGTCCCCACCCCCTTCTGATGGTGTCACCCGGTGTGCCCCGCACCCCCTGCATCCCCTGCGTTTTCTCTGCATATACTACAATGAACTGCAAAGCATGAAATATGTCTGTGTAGGGGTGCATAGAGATAAGCAGCACCACCAGAAGAGTAGTTCTAGTGTTTTTTGCAATGCAAACTCAGTCCATCGAGTGATGTGTCTTATCTGAGCAGTTTGCTTCTTTCTCTGGTAGCCACATTCTCACCACCAGCTCCGACTGACATCTCGTTATACTGTATTGTAATAAATATCATGTTATGATCCTACGCAAGAGCAACATGTTGGGTATTTGTGTAAGGAATGTAGCCAGGTTTCTGATTTGAATCAAACTCGAATGTATCTGTCTCAGACTCGATTCTAGCTATTCTAAATAACCCACATTGTTTGGATTAGATGCATGCAGGCGGAAGGAGGTGGCCTCGTCCTCATCTGTTGTTTTACTGTGGTAGGATGTTTATAGTGCTTTGCTAGGGTAAGAATGCTTTCAAATGCGTTGATGCAGTGCATCGCGGATTGGTGACAGATGAGTTAATCCAGTACCTGATGAAAAGAAACTCAGTGTCTGGATGTGTCTTTGATCTCAATCACATTAAGGGCATGAATTGGGTATTGTTTATTTGGGGCTGTGTTTGGAGTTTTTGATGTTGTGTTTTGCTAGCATATAGTCTTAACTCGGTCTCATACCCTCTGAATGTGGCTCACAGGTATCCCGCAGTGGCATGTGCCCACAACATTAATAATAATAATAATAATAATAATAATAGTGCTGTCACTAACACATTTTGATTTATGTTGTACATGCAGGTCGGCTTCGTAGGGCATTGAAAATGTTGTTGCTGTTCATCACTGGTCTATTTTAAGAGAAACGACTGTTGAATGTTGCCTCATTATTGAGTGAAATATTAAAGATGATTGATGTCTTTTAACTTTTTTATTTAAAGGGAACTGCACGGTGTGTAGGGAGCGAGGGAACATGGGTATAATCACTTGTGAAGTTATGAAGTTCTGTTGTGCTGCTGCTACGTGATTGGCTGATTCTATTTTACCTCAGAGACCCGCCCCCGAAATGGAAGGGAAGGAGTTTGTGTATGTGTTATGCAGCCTAAAACAAGTAACGTAGCAGTCAATTTTGAAAAGTTTGCGTAATTTAACAAATTTTTAATCTGCGTTAAAAATTTTTAGTGCCGTTAATTTTTTTTATCATGATTAATTCTTTAACGCGTTACCGCGTTTGTTAATGTGTTAATTTGACAGCAGTAAATAATAATAATAATAATAATAATAATAATAATAATAATAATAACAGGCTCAAACAAAACAAAATCAAGAGTCTACTATCTAGTAGAGATGGGGGATCGATTCAGTTATGTATCGGAATTCTTTTGTGTGGAAATTCATGTATCAACACACTGACTGAAAAAAGCAATTATTTGTTTATTAATTTTTAATAATAATAAACATTTGTAGAATCGCTATACTTACAGAATCAGAATACAAATCGAATCGGCGCCTAGGTATCGTGATAATATTGTATCAGACAGCCCCTGGTGATTCCCTTCCCTACTATCTAGCTACTATATTAACAAGTAAACTCGTAGTAGACAGTTGAAGATCGAAAACAGTCAGCCGGTGTACAGTCTAGCACCTCTTAGACATACCTTTTTTCAACTATATTCACTAGGTGAATTTCCCGTCACCACACAGAAGGCACGCACAGAAGAACTAAAATAATTAACCACGGTTGCCAGTTTTTTACATAATGTCCAGCCTAACTATACCAAAAACGAACCATACAGCAGACCTGGACCGAAAAATCAGGCACTGGCAGAGGAAGACACATTTGGTGCACATGCATATCTGATGTATGTACATTTCGGATGCATGTTCATTATTCGCTTCATAAGTCCCTCTTCCAATCTTTGCAATATAAAACCCTGTTATTCACTGTCCTCTCTGCTGCTGCACCTCCCCTAAATTCATTTATAGAGCATGGGGCAGCATGATTCCTTCCCCAGTGGGCCTCTGTTAGCTGTCATTGCAGTTCTGATTTTTGACCATTAGGTGTAATAATAGCTAAATTACATGTCTTACATTACATATCTAAGGTGGGGATATGCCCCTTTAGATGAGACGCCACTATTGTACACTTCAAAATCCATCCAAATGTTTGAGTTCTTTATAGCAGGATATACCATAGATGTCCATCGCTTTATATGCGCACTGGTGGACGCAACGAATGACATGCATAGATGGTGTTGCTATGTATTTTGCATAGACGCCACTACCAGAGTTAATGGTACTTCAGTGTAGTTACTGGGTTGAAAAATGTTCCAGGCATCTCATCTAAAACAAGGTTATTCAAGAGTTTTTTAACAATTAGTGCCACATAAATGTGGGTCAGTCTGATTAACTCTTCACTTAGTGAAACTAGGTGGCTCTTGGACATGTTTAGTGATGGAAAATATCAGGCTCTCTATTGAAAGCTAGAAGCCTGGCCACTGAGACTAGCTAGCCTAGCATTTCTCTAGACCTTGGGTATTGGTCAGAACTGAACAAAACAGAGGATTGGAGGAATGAGTAGGATTTTTTTATAGAGGAGATTCGTGGGAATCGGAAGTTAGGAATAATCCACTTGAGAATGACCGACTGGTCTTGCTGTCATCTTGCAGGGAGTGGTACCTGGTTTGTCATCCTGATCTTAACCAAATACCACTGTGTTGCACTAGTGTGGAAAAGCACTTCTATATGGGTTTGTGCATCCATGCATTCTTGCATCAGTGCTTGCATATTTATATATGCAATATGCAATATGCAATATATATATTTATATGTGTGTATATTTCAGGCCTGTATGCTGCCACACTTTTTTGGCCACAGAAGTTAGCTTAGCAGGCGGAGTTTAGCAAGTTCTGGCCCAGTCCTTCATTTGTACCAACCCAAGGCGAGTCAGTTCCTGCACAGCAGCCACAGCCAGTGGGCCATGAAAACTCAACCACAGTCAAAAATTTGCCCACTAGGCCTTGTTTAAGTCTGCCTTGTACCCACTAATTACATGCAGCTATGCATTTTTCATCTCTAAAGCTTTGTCTTAACATGAAGTTTAATATTGACACCCAAAGACCAAAACCGTTCTTTGCCTTTTGCATCTTTCTTGCCGGTATGTCTTTTTTGGTACATTTTATTCTTCTAAATGGCACATCAGTTGTGTGGGCTCACTTGGCCTACTTCTGAAGGCAAACACCTGAACTGAACTAACGCATGTACAAAAGCGCCCTTTAATTGCTTGACCTCATAGGATCGCACAGTTTCTAGATCCGTTCTTATTAGTGACTCAGATCAGTGCACTTGTAGTAGATCTGATCCCAGATCATCAGAATAAAAATGTGCCTTTTTTTGAGATATATTAAAAGTACAGGCTTACGGCCAGAGTTTGATTGAGAATATGGAGCTTGTCTGAGCTTCAACACCGGCTCCATTGACTGGAGCTGGAGTGCTGGAGGTTACACAGCAGTGTTGCTGTCTGCCATCATGGTGAAAATCAACAGTGAATGCTGATAATTAGATGCAGTGATAGCTGTAATATTCTTAATTTTACATAGTTTTGATGTGGGCATTATTGCCTATAAAGCAACATACTGCCTGTTTAGTGTAGTCACCATGGATATATTAAATTGTAAATTGTATCTCATGTACAGTATGTAGGATAAGCTGTAAATAATTCATTGTTTCACAGATGTTTTGACTTTGGAAAACAATACAATAGTGAGTGTAAACTAAATCGTTCTATTGACTAATAAACTCGATTTCCAGAAATGATGGGGCACTTTCAAAATATCCAATAAAAACACTAAATGCTGTACTTTGTTTAATCGCTTGAACATTTATTTAACTGATAAAAGTAGAAAGAAAACATTTTCAGTGCACCACACTGGAAAAATAAGATTGAAAAAAGGTTATACAGGTAACACTGTTCTGGAAAGTCCCACATTTAGCAGTTTAACTGTTTAGGTCATCAAGACAGAGTATAAAAGGGGCATCCACCAAAGGCTTAGTCTTTGCAAGCAAGGTTGGGTCGTGGTTCACCACTTCATGAAAGAATTTTCAGTCAGTTCGAGTACAATGTTTCTCAGCACAAGATTACAAAGAATTTAGGTCTTTCACCATCTACATTTCATAATATCATGAAAAGATTCAGGGAGTCAGGGGAACTCTAAGTGTGTAAAGACCAAGGCTGAAACCACTGTTGAATGTTTGTGACCATTGAGCACTCAGTTGGTAGATGGTCATGCTACCATGATGAACATAGCCACATGAGCTCGGGAGTTCTTTGGAAAATCGTTGTCACTTAACACAGTCCACTGCTGCATCAAGAAATGCAACCTGAAACTGTATTATGCAAAGAGGAAGTCATATATTAATTCTGTGCAGAAACTCTGGCAACTTTTTTTTTAGTGTGTTCCAGGCATCAGTTTCTGAATTTGTTAATATTTAACAAACAGAATTAAGTTCATCATTGAAAACACTGAAAATTTTTTCATTGTCCTTTGTCTGTTAAATAAAGCTTCAAGTGAATGAACAAATTACAGATTGTAGTTTTTGTTACATTTATTTAGAAACTGTCCCAACTTTTCTGGAAATGGGGTTGGTAGTTTGATTTGTTTAAAGGCTGAGTAGATTACTGTTGAAGGAAGCAATTCTGCATGCTTTCCAAATATAAGATTTTATTTAGTTATTAAATAGTAAGATATTTTATTATGCTGTTGTGTCGATCAGGATCCTTCTGCAGAATCTTCTGCAGATATTTTGACAGTTTTTATTGCATATATTGCAGAACATATTTTACAGCATGCACAGCCTATTGCTTGATTTAATGACATAAAACAAGAATTTACAACATGCATGAGGCAAACCTAATGAAATTATAGTATACTTTTGCGCATTTTAAATATGTGCAGTAAGGTGACAAATTAAAGGAAAAAAACTGAATAAATAAGTAGAGAAACAGAAGATATTTGTGATAGAGCTGAACAGTTAACATCCTACTATGCTTGGTGGCATATATAAAATGCAGAGCAGACCTGTTTGACCTTGATTTTGGATCAGGAGGAAAAGATCTAGTTCACGAAGACTGCTGAATGTTTCAGTAGGAGGAGTGAATAAACTGTCGGCTACATTTCGATTTATAGGTAAACAGGGCTGGAAGTTGTGGTTGAAAGCAGACTCACTATGATCCTTGTGCATTAGTGTGATAGCTAAGGAAAAACAGAAGAGCAACTGTTCTTCAGGTGACTCAGAATGTCAGTGTAGGGTGTGGTCAGACTGTAAGAACAGTCTAGAGAGGGATATTATAACAGCGTTGCAGTGTAAAGTCTGAAGGCAAGGGCAAGGGCCCAAACCAAGAGAACTGGCCTTTACTTTGCTGGCACGTTTGGAGTCTATTTGTACTCTTAGAGGGAAGTCTCACTATAGGTCAATACCAAGTTCTTCTGAATGATCACCTTTATCCTCGGATGGCACAGGATGACTCTGCCCACATCCACAAGGCCCCCACTCCTCCATCATTCTTGAAATACTACGAAATATCTTTTGGAAGAAAGGTGTTCATCCTCCCCCAGTACAGATGTAGAGCCTTGTCGAAGCTATGCCAAGGTGTACTGAAGCTATTCAGCTGGCTTGTTGTAGCCCAATCCCTTTCTTTGACATTGTATTTTACCTTTTCCTTTAATTTGTCACCTGTCAGTATATCATAGTGTCCTGAGAGCCAGATGACAGATGATGCAGGGCAAAATGTAACTTGATGCAGACAAAAAATGCTGACTCGGTGAATCTGAAAATGAAAGTTTATATTACTAAGGCTGTAGGCTTTCTCATCTCATAACTCAAACTGCGACTGGGACCCCTGGTTAATGCACACGGCATGAGGAGCTAACTGTGGTTATTGCACTGTGGTGAAAATGGTCAACCATAGAGACATGAATAAGCATGGGACTTAAGAGGAAATTCAAGATAATGCCCAATAAAGTACTTATTAAATACAGACTCTCTCGCCAAAACATGTAAACCTTGTTAAGAGTATTAGTACAGCTGCTACGACATTTGGCCGTGTATTGCTTTCAATTAATTAGCTGCTGTGTGCAGAAAAAAGCTACTTCATATAAAAGTGTGCAGTTAAACTATATTACATTTTTTGTGGTCGACTGTGGGTTCTATAACACTTGGATAAATGGCAATCTGACACGTCCTGTTTAATGTGTTGAAATGCTTTGTGCAGTATTCACATTCAAGTGTTCATGATTTAGGTGATATGAACAGGGTTGCCAGATCGGTGTAATCCCCACTGACAAGCAGTATTAAAAAACATTGTTTCCTTTAATAGTTCTTTCAACAAGGCCCTAAAATAGTCTTGTATAAATTAGTATTCTCCGATACACAGAACTATTTATGAGCTTGCCTAAAAACCCCAAACCCAAAACTGTGGGAAAACCATGCACCTGGCAACACTGTCTATAAAATACTAAGAAACATGCATAGCATTAATTTACACCTGGTTGTGGTTAAAAAGGATAAGCAAAATCTGGAAGAAAACTGACTGCTATTTACTTCCTGATTTTTAGTACAATGAACAAATTGTATTCGGCGTAATCAGCCTCACCATTATTTCTATTGATTTCACATTTTTTGCGTGATCCTTCTTCAAATAAATAAGTTCTCATATATATATTCTGTCTGGAAAGTAATGAGAATGAAATTCCCACACTGTATGGTTTGTGCATGGGGATGGTGGTTCAAGGTCAGCTAGACTGAGATCTCAGATAAACAGTAGGACCCGTTCCAGTTGCCTTCTAGCCCTCGCAGTGCCCTGACGTTTGTTTTTGTGAAACCCTGCTGAAGTGCCTCGTCACCGTGGACTGTGTTAAGTGACGATGATTTTCCAAAGTATTCCTGAGCCCAGTTTCTGCCCTTGGCCTTTATGCACCGAGATTTGCCCTGACTCTTTGAATCTTTTCATGATATTATGAACTTTAGATGGTGAAAGACCTAAATCCTTTGCAATCTTGCACTGAGAAACATTGCATTTGAACTGACTGACAATCCTCTCATGAAGTTTGGCACAAAGTGGTGAACCACGACCATCCTTGCTTGCAAAGACTAAGCCTTTGGTGGATGCTCCTTTTATAATTTTTTATTTTTTTATTTTTTTATTTTTTTTACACGTTTTTATACTAAAAACAGGAACCTTCCTGAATTACTTGCAAAACCTTTTCAGTCTTATTTTGCCTCTGCCCAACTTTTTTTGATTGTGTTGCAGGCGTCACATTCTACTGTTTTTATATTTGCAAAATTCAGTTAGATTTGTCAGTGAAAACACTGAAAATGTTTCCTTTCTTCTTTTATCAGTTTTAATAAAAGTTCAGATGATTGAACTAATTATAGTTTTTATTTTTTATTGCATTTTTAGAAAGTGTCCCAATGTTTTTGGGGTTTGCAAATTGCTTAAATTGCTTCATACATATCACACAAGGTTTTACAACAGCTTAGTATATATGGGTAGTATATTAAAAAGACAACATATGGTTCTCTCGTGTGCTTATACTGTCGATGTTTCAGACTAAGCTGGGAGAGTTTATTTCTGAAGCATAATGCTTTGCAGGGAATTTAAAATATATATTTTTTATTTATTTAAACAAAAAGAAAATCTAGCTAGTTCTTATCCTCATACAAAAATACAAGAATACACTAGAACGAACATTTTTTTAAACTAAGAGGCCACTCTTGCTGTGGTATCATCAGGATGCAATATCCTGACCAAAGAACTAGTGCCTTACTTAATCATTTTTACATTTGGAGTAATTTATAAATCTGGGTATTTAAACGTTTATTTAGCACATTTAAAGACTGAAAGTGTCAATATATTTTTAAATGCTTGATAAAATGTGTTCTGTGCAAATGTATGCTTGATTAAACTTTGTGAAAATAAATAAATGAATATATAATTTATGTGGAGCTGTCTATTCAGTTTATTCAGATGCATATTAATAGCCATGTTATTACTGAATACATCTATTTCAAGTTTGCTAGTATGCCAAAAATAAACTAGTATGCTATGTGCTTACAGCACTGTAATAATATACACTGAAGTACCAGATAAACTGGTATACCTGTTAATACTTGGTAGGTTCCCCATGGGATCTTGGAGGGAAACGTTGTACCGTCCTCACGCCAATGTTTGTTGAGGGCCAACATTGAATTCTGATGTTACTTGAGGCAGTGTTACACGCCTATCATGTGAAACGATTCCTGCCAGCCGATCCTGGTCACGTTCACCCAGAGTCTATTTACGGCCACACTGCTGTCGTAAGTTTGAGGTTTTGCGAATTTTTGTAGTAATTCTTGTAGTCACGGTACACCCTTGACATGCTCATGCGTGAAAATCCAAACTTTGCTTCTACCTCTGAAATGCTATGAAACATTTCATGAGCTCCAACTATTAAACCGTGTTAAAAATCTGAAAATTCGTGATAATTGCCATTCTCATGGCAGGAACAGCTCTAGACGCTTCCACATATAGCTATCGCTGGCGGACGCAACCAATGATGTGCATAGGTGCCGTTGCTATGTATTTGGCATAGTACCAGTTTTTCTGGTACTTTAGTGTACTTCTAGTAAACTTGCACAAGAGTCCATTCGTTTAAACATGTTGATACTTAAGTCTTATAGTGTAACTTTTCCAGAAATGACAAAAAAAAATGGGATATTGATCAGGCACACGAGAGAATAATGTTCCATGGTCATTCAGATATACAAAAAGCAGAGGTTTGAATCAGCCGCTCTGCCAGTAACAGTCTCTTTCACTTGCGTCAGGCAGAAAATAGTGATTTGCTTTCATTCAGGCATAAACACACAAAATCATTCTTTACATGGAGGCCATTTTAGACTCTGAAGAAATGCTGCTAATATCATCCATCCTCTATTTTACTCTGTTGCATAGCAGCCTCTTTCCTTCATTTTCTTTCATTCCAACACATTATTTCTCCAACAAGCCGATAGCAGTTCTCTTGGCACATGCGTATGATGAGGATGAAACATTTAAACCAGGGACACTATTCATCTTTTTTGTCTGTGTTTCTTTGCTGATAAAGCGTCCAGTCTTCATGCAGGATTCTGTATGGCGGTAAATACGTTCCACATGATTTCTTGGCCTTGGATTAAATGATTTTTTGTTGCCTCATGGCTTCGGAATAAAGGACTGACTTCATGACTCGATGACTGACAGATCACTTTGAATTTACAGAAATCACTGAGAATCTCTCTCTTAAAATGTAATAGAGATGGTACCGAGTGGGTCCAATGTCAGAAAGAAAAATATCTGAACTACAATTTGTTACTATCTAAAATGCAATTTTAAATGCTATTTAATAATAGTACATCACCTCTGTTAATGTCATCAGTATTTAAAAGTGCAATAAATAAAAAAAGGTGATTGACAGGCGAGGGAGTATTTAAATGTTTACATGCTGAATACGTTAGTAAAGTTGGCTTACATTTTTATTGAAAATGTTAAAAATAAGTTTAACGGTTTTGTTTTTTTCTTGCACATCTCTCCGAATTCTGTGCACAGCTCAGGAATGGCGAACTATAGTAGGTGTTGCTTTCATAGTATAATACTAATTAACTATTTGCATAAATAAGCATTATACTAGAGTAGTTATTACAGGAGTTCTCAAACTTTTTCCAGCCCCTTTATGTGTGAAACAATTCAGCTGTTATTTCAGCTGTTCAGTTCAGCGAAATTGACTGTTACGTCACTCGTTTTAGGCTGTATAACGCATACACCAACTCCTTCCCTTCCATTGCGGGGGCGGGTCTCTGAGGTAAAGTAGAGTCAGCCAATCACGGAGCAGCAGCACAACAGAACTTCCGGTGAAGTGATTATCAATACACACCGTGCAGTTCCCTTTAAATAAAAAAAAAATGAAAAGACATCAATAATTTTTTATACTTTAATATTTCACTCAATAATGAGGCAACATTAAACGGTCGTTTCTCTTAAAATAGACCAGTGATAAACAGCAGCAACATTTTCAATGCCCTACGATGCCGACCTGCATGTACAACACAAATCAAAATGTGCGTTAAAACCGTGATTAAAAAATTATCGCGCGATTAACACGATTAAAAAATAATCGTGTGACAGCACTAATATATA
>JAOVVH010000001.1:10930366-10945687 GCA_028566435.1 Scorpiodoras heckelii
GTTGCACCGTCAGCAAAAGTAAAGTCTGAGGTGTGGAAAAGTTTTGACCATGTCCATAATGAGAATGATGAGCCAATTACATTTGAATAGACTAATGTCGGGCTCGGGTCGGGCTCAGGTCGAATTCTGTCGTGCTCGGGCCGGGTTGGGCTTGACTTTTCAGGCCCGATTACAGCTCTAATCCAGACTCTTCTGGTTGACACCAAATAATGGAATTACAGATCACTACTCTTCTACAACTTATCCACCAACTGATCCTCAAACTACTTTGCATTAGTTCTGGACAAGTCTATTTGAGTCTTGGCCCAGATCCAGTACTACTAGATACATCTCCCTGTGCAACCAGATAAACAGCACCATATTTTCACCCAACATGTAGTAGAAATGACCTTCTCTGTGTCTAGATGTAGCTCTGCTTTCATATTTACCCCTTAACTCTTAATCACCCCTGCACGGGCACACTTTTAATAAACAAATGCTTAATAACAGCAAAGAAAATTTTTAGCAGGGAGCTGCACTGCAACCTTTCAGAACTGACAAAATGAAAAATGATGCCAGCACTTAGTTAATAAGCCCAAGCCCTGCTAAACAGTACTGCAGAGAGTCAGTTGCTGTGAGGTCCCAGAAGTGAAATTCCAGAAGGGCAGGTGCAGTTGGTGGCCCCTGGCCATGGTGCTTCCTCCCAGACTTCTCTGCCCAGACACGGCAGGATGAACGGCTCGCTAAACCGCCCGAGTTTTACCCTCTGTGAAACTGAAGCTGCTGTTGCTCCTCTCCTCACCGGTCTATGCTAATGACTCACTCCTAATGCTTTCCCATAAGTGGCCTGAATCACAACACTCCCAGCTCCAGGAAGGCATCCACAATGCCTGGCACCACACAGTCCAGCCTGAGGGGTAGACACAGGCATCTATAATAGTTTGTCATGAAAGCCTTCGTCATCTCCATTGTGGCTAAGCTGCAGTGGAGCTGCCTAACTTACGCAAGCTACAAATTGTATTCGTAATAAAGCCATAGATATGATCTTTCTTTATCTGTTTAGTAGAAACAAATGACAAAACCGATACAACTGATTGCTATAAAATTCTGTAAAATTCCATCCTAACTGTCAGACGTACACATTCCACACTCTAACCCCAAACGACAGGACTAAGCATCTGCTAATAATAATTTCGAACAACATACAGGTACCTTAACCACAGACATCTGAGGAATGTCTAATGCATATAATGCACCTATGATCTAATGTTTGTGACCTTGCCTGAGGTCACAAGCTGCTTTAAATGCAAAGGTCTATGAAAGTTCAAAATAGAACTGTCCTGTGTTTTCCTATTACAGGAAGCACAATTACAGAAGTTGGCAAACAATGGGCAAACTTTTAAATCATAACTAATTCTACCATGTGCTCTTGATTCTCATTGCTGATTACAAGATATTTATAAATTTTCCGTAACAGCAGCACTGGAAGTAGTTCGGCTGTAAAGCAAATCCCCTTTACATATGAATGCACTCGTTCTAGTTTGACAAGTAATTTACTATGTTTTGCATACATCAATCTGTGCAATCTGTACTTGTGCAGAAAATTAAGAATTTCTTCCTCTTCATTAGCATGTTTTGTTTGTTTCCCCACTGCCACTACTGGTCTATCTGTAGCCACAGAGCGAGTTTCGTGTCATCATGCATCACGTCACAGGCAGCGCTCGTGTTCTGAGATTTTAATCAAAACAATTTGGACACTGCCAGAGATTTGTTGCTGAAATCTGTTGTCTTTGGTTACCATGGCACCGAATCAGCAAACTGAGCATGTGCGTTATGAGATTGCTAATCTAGACCCATGACTGAAAAATTATTTTAATTCTGAACATTTTTCATCTGTCACACCAAAACTGAGCCAATTATAAATAGAGAGAGGCTAGTGAGGAAGTGATAACATGCACTCACCATCCTGCGTGTTGGGAACACCTGTACAGCTGCACATTAATGCAGTTATCTAATCAGTCATCCACAATCATGTGGCAGCACCACAATGCAAAAATCACACAGATGCAGGTCAAATATAATCTCTGTGATTTCCTAGGAATTTCAAACACTACAGTCTACACCGACTGGTGCGAAAAACAAAAACACTGAGTGAGTGATAGTTCTGTGGAGAAAAAACGCCTTGTTGAAAAGATATGTCTGAGGAAAATTGGCACGTTGGAAGGACATAGTAACTCAAATAATCACTCTTTACAACTGTGGTGAGCAGAAAAGCATCTCAGCATGCACAAGACATCAAACCTTGAGGTGGATGAGGTGTAACAGCAGAAGAGCACATCAGGTTCCACTCCTGTCAGCAAGAACAAGCAATCTGAGGGCACAGACTCACCCAAACTAGACAGCTGAAAACTGGAAAAAGACCAGTTTCAGTGAGTCTCTGCCCAAGATAGCTTCAGATTCCTGTTCCTGGCTGACAGGAGTGGAACCTGATGTGGTGTTCTACTGTTGTAGCTCATCCATCTCAATCTGTGATGCATTTTGTGCATGATGTGATGCTTTTCTCCTCACCAGCAGTGCAAAGTGCACTCATTTGCATTAATATAGTTTTCCTGCCAGCTCAGACCAATCCGCTCATTCTCCTCTGACCCGCCTACTAACAAGGACCCTCCATACACAGGATGTTTTTTGTTTGCCGCACCATTCTGAGTAAACTCTAGACACTGTTGTGTATGACAATCCATTGGATCAGCAATTTCTGAAATACTCAAACCAACCCTTCCGCTACTCTGTTGCCTGAACATTAACTGAAGCTATTGATCTGTAACTCGATCATATTTTGTTTTGCACACCTGCTGCCACATGAGTGTACAGGAGCTCCTAATAAAGTGGACACCGAGTATAAGTGCCAACAGGACTTGTTACCTAACTTAATGCTCCAAAGCATTAAGTGTATCTATAAATGAATATAGTGTAAATCTGTTACGGTACACAATAGGAAGAATAACACACTTTAGAACATGTTGTTGTAGGAAAACAGTCAACATCAATGGTCCTCACACCACCCTGTCATTAATTATTTTCCTATAAGCTATGTATCAAAAAAAGTGTCTTAATCTTTGCATTCTGCATAGTTTGGCAGGTTCAGGTTCTGCAGTGACACTGAAAAGAAAATAGCAAAAAAAACAACTGTATGCTTGACTGAAGTTATTTCAGTTTAGCAAATACAGACTGTACACAGCTACCCCAAGTGTACACAAGCACAGTAGCAGGCACTGGGCTGTCTGTTTTCTGATCATTGATAAGATCAGAAACAGTCATTTATCGCATTTGCCATGTCAGTCTCACCTCTTATCTAGTTCTATGACTTATCTCTTCACTGAGAACAAACCAGGGCATGAAGACAGCTTGTTTTTTTTTTTCCTACAACCTTCTTGATTGCTGTTCCACCGCATTCTTCTTTTAAAGATTCCTTGATTCTTTTTCCTGTCCTTGTTAACTCTGTAGTCAAGATTTCATGAACCAAAACTAGTGATCTGCCAAAGCCAATGCTCCAGCGTACTTCTTAACCTGTGTGGTAGGAGCAAACGGCAGCATGTGAAAAGATTACTCGAGTGCCCAGTTCCCACTAATCTGGGCTCTTGTGCACTGTTGGCATGTCAGTGGTGGGCCAGCATTCTGCAGCTCCTAGTACAAAGTAGGTGAAGTGCTCCTACACACACTGAGCACTTTATTAGGAACACCTGTACGCCTACCCATTCATGCAGCTGTCCAGTCGGCCAATCGTATAGCAGCAGCACACATGTACACGGTCATGCAGATACAGCTCAAAAGCTTTAGGTCAGTGGTGCCCAATCTTATCCACAAATGGCCGGTGTGGGTGCAGGTTTTCTTTCCAACCAAGCAGAAGACACACACTACTGAAAGACAAGATCCACTGATTAGATCCGTGGAATGAGGTGTGGCTTCTGCTGGGTTGGAAAGAAAACCTGCACCCACACCGGCCCTTTGTGGATAAGATTGGGCACCACTGCTTTAGGTAATGTTTACATCAAACCTCAGAATGAAGAAGTGATTTTTACTGTGGCACGATTGTTGGTCTGGTTTGAGTATTTCTCAAACTGCTGAGCTCTTGGGATTTTCACGCTCAACAGACTTTATAGTTTATTCAGAATGGTGCAATAAAGCAAAAGCATCACATCAGTGACAGTTCTGTGAGTGGAAATGGCTTGCTGATGACCAGACTGGTTTAAGCCAAGAAGAAGGATACCGTAACTCACGTACAAAGCATCAAACCTTGAGGTGGATGGGTTACAACATCAGAATACCACGTTAGGCACCATTTCTGTCATCCAAGAACAGGAATCTGAGGCTACAATGGGCAGAGTCACTAAAACTTCACAGTTGGAGATAGATGGAAAAAGAACAGATGATTGTGAGTCTGTACCCACTAAACCAGCAGTTATAGAAATACTCAAACCAGCCCATTCAGCACCAACAAGCACATCATTGTCATTAAGATCACATTTTTGCCTCATTCTGATGGATGATGTTACCCAAAGCTGCTGTCTGGCTCTACGTGCATTGCACTGCTGTTATACGACTGGCTGATTAGATAGTCACATGAATGAGTCGGAGTACAGGTGTTCCTAATAAAGTGCTCAGTGAGTGTACATGTTCAGAAGTATCTCTGGCAGAACTTCACACACACACAAACCTCTAAAGTCTAAACACAGTCATCCCTGTTATGAATGTTGCAGCAATGCCAGGGGTGTGACACGTTTCTTACCTTCAGCACTTCGACAGGCACCTGCATGGGCGCTGGGAAGTGCGCGGGCGCGTTGATTGCGGGCGAGGGAGCGGGAGGTCCGGGTGGCCGCTGTTGCATGTGGTGCAGGTGACGTTGGCGCTCCCGCTGCTCCTCCTGCTGCATCTGTTCGCGCATGAGCAGCTGGCGCATGCCTACGCGGGACACCATGGCAGGGGGGCGTGGGGGGCGAGCAGCTGCCGCACAGTCCAGCCCGAAAGATGGTGTGATAGCTGGTGAAGACGGAGAACACGCAAAAGTGAGGATTTAAATGAACGTAAATGGAATAAAAATCAGTTATTACTAATCATACAGAAGGATCTCAGTAGAATTTGCATCAAACATGCTTGATGTGACGTGACGTATAAAAACGCTTTATCAAACATATCCGCAAGCCTCCTGTACCATAATGATCATCAACCCTTTTCCCTATTTCATCCAATACACCTGCTTAACCTGATCAACCTGATCAGCTGTGCTGAAACTGTCAGGAGATCTCCAGGAACAGAACTGGGGATCACTGCTGTGGCACCACTTCATGTGTCAGGAGTACAGACGGGAGCTGTTTGCACTAAAACAATTAAAGCCCAAAGCCAAGCAGCATAACCACGTCTCAGATTGAGGAAGTCATGTGAGGGTCATGTGTCCTACTTGTTTTCATCATGTGAGTGGCATATCCTTGTGGGACACACCCCCCAAACATCCTCATGCTAAATCTATACCTCCTCCTTTTTCAGCTGAAGGACTGGGGAGTCCCTACCACTCTGAGTTCCCCTTTTTTGGTTCACGGTTGCAAGCTGATGCAAATCGCCAATGACTTTGCTTTTTTTCTAGCTGCTAAACCATAGACAAACATACAGAAAAAAAGATGAGGGTTTCAGGGCTGGAGAAATGATAAATCCAGGAAAATGGAAGCTGCATGGAAATGTATTGAGTAAGCTTGAAATAGCTGGTAACTGGTAGGCACAGGGGCTCTGAAAAATCCAAACCCCCGATCCAATCTCAAGCAGGACTCAAAAGAAGAGAAGGCAAATTTGCTGGATGAAAAAATGTATAATAAAAAACAGTAACCTCTGTCTCTTGTTTCCTCCCTAGCTGTTTGGATTGAGAATGAGCTGGCTCATGTGAATTCTTGTGAATTTGGAGCTGGTGCAAGCCTAGCTCCAGGCTCCGGTTGTTAGGATTTACCGCTGACCATGTAAAAAAAAGAGAGAGAGACAGAAGGACAGCGGCTGAATATGGAGAAAAGCTTATTGTGGACGAGGTACAATAAGCAAGACAGCTCCTATTGAGATAACACTGAAGCAGCATTTAGCCCACTGTGTATATTTCAGTGGCTGATATAGACATACACACACACATACACACACACACACACACACACACACGCACACACTGCTGGCTTTGTGGTGATGGATAGTCAGTGGACACTCTCAGGCTTTGTCACCAGGGCCATAGTTTGACTCCTGTCCAGCAGAACCCAAGCTCTGGGACCGGGTGGCTCAGGGACAGCGGACAC
Source organism: Scorpiodoras heckelii (assembly GCA_028566435.1). Lineage (NCBI taxonomy): Eukaryota > Metazoa > Chordata > Actinopteri > Siluriformes > Doradidae > Scorpiodoras > Scorpiodoras heckelii. The sequence goes on from JAOVVH010000001.1 coordinate 10,936,669, forward strand.
ACAGCTGGCCTGATGCACAGCTGGTGGAACACCTGGGCTTGGTCAAGCAGACGAGCAAATCGTGTGCTATCAATGTACTGATAAACATTACAAAGTACGAATGGATGTAATTCTGCTTTAGTATCAACAGAAACACACAGTCAGCGCCGTTATTTCTGCATATAGCCGTTGGTTAGCTTTCGTAGATTTCAGCCTGGTGTTACCCTTTCACTTGAAGCTCTCTATCCCACACCGCCCATGTGGAATGCCGAGCTTTTGAAAGCACTGACTGTGACGTCCAAACGTGCGAACTCACACAAGTCGCCTATTGTCAGGGAGCCGGGCTACGATATCACAGTACGTCCACATCAAAGGAGAGGGAGGGAAGAAATCTCATGGTGATGGAAAAGAGGGGCCGAGGAGCAGCAGTAGCGCACACACTACACAGTGTTCCTAGAGTATTAATATGCGATGCTTTTTTTAGCTGCTGACACTTCCATGTTAAGTAGTGCCTTTTAACAAGGCTGGCTTAATGCTTCTAAATCTGGGGCTACAGTTAGCTGGATTAATGGTAATCTGTAGCAGTGTTTTCTTTTTTTTTTTTTCCATCATGTAGAAAAAGAAGGTAAACATGGTCAATGTGAACATAAATGGAGAATTTCCAGAAATTCCAACAAAATGGAAAGAGGAAGAACTACAACTGCAGTTCTACACTGAATTCCTCCAAAACTGTCCAATTGACTAAATTCGTATATTTCGAATAAAGTTACTCAAGACAAATGCAAGCACGTTAGTTGTGCCTTTGATTTGTTCTATTTTCAGGTTTGACACTTGGCAGCTATCCACAGAAGCAGGATCAACCTGACATAGCTTTTAGGGTACACTTGCCTTCCCCACCCATGTCTCCCAGTTTTACCCTCTCCTTACTGTGTCTAGCATTGCGGTGAGGCAAGAAGGACCAAAATAGCCTCCCTCACTTTCTGTTCCTCTTTTCAGATACACCCTATTCCCCTGGGGTAGCTAAGTGAAACATGGAGACATCTAATGTGTACAATGAACTTTCGTTTGACAGTTTTACGGAGTGGACTTTATAAGCCTGAGCAGGTGATCCAGGGGTCTGGAGGCGAATGGAACATGTTCAGAGACTTTGATCGGTCACTTATGGTACCTTAATGTTTATGAAAAATATCCCAAAAGAATAAGCTAAGCAATAAGCAAAGACTCGTAAATGACACAGTTGTCAGGGGTGGGGCTCACCCCTCCTCTAGTACATCTCGGCTAGGCTATAATGTAAGGTAATGAAAAAAATGGCCCTGAATCAAATCTATAGGAGAATTTTGAGTCTGGGAGGACAAAGGAATTTGTAAGGTTTGGCTTCAGATTATGGTTTTATGGAACATGGTGGTGTTAGCACGTGCTTGGTCCAGAAATCATCAAACTGAGCGGTGATTGGGTGACTCATTCATTTGACTGCTCTTTTTTTCCTTCCTCTTTTATGTCACGCTAACCAGAAGCCTACAGTGAAGCTGAAAACAAAGTGCAAAAGGGCACAAACAAGCCAAATTTTGACCTAGACAGGTGCTCAAACTCCAGGATGCACAATGTTTATCAACTTAAATCTTAGAGGAAGCGATCATTAATTCCTAAAAAAAATAATTTATAAAAAGACAATCTTGTCACTATTTCATGAATCAAACTAAAGTTGTATGCACAAGACTCACCCTTGCTTCAGTGGATACTGTCCTTTTAAAAATTGCTACTGTAATCATGTAGACTCTCCTGTGATCATCCCAGGACAGCCTTTCAAAACACCTTCCGACTTTACAGTATACAGTTGTAGAAGAGTAAAGATTTATAATCCTTCTAACCCAGAAGAGATCTGGTGAGCCTCTGTCCTCTCAAGGTTTCTTTTTCATGTCGTATCATTTGAAATTTTCCTTGCAACTTTCACCTCAGGGATCTAAAATCTACTATATCCTGATTTCTGTAACAATATATTGGTGATAAAACAGTCAGTGAATTGAACTGAACTGAATTGAGGATATTGTAGCTCGCTGGTGCATCGTAAGACACATTGTGAGGCACGTTGTGGCTGAATTATGACTTTATTGTAGTCACTAAAACTCATATTGGGATTAAAATGATGGCACTGACATGAGGGTTAAATCATGACCTGTGCTGAGAGTCATATTTCCTATATATAACCACAAAAGAAACCATCACTGGCTGCAGCACTATAATGAAATAAGTACACCAAAATGACTTGTGAAGAAATGCAGAAGTTGCTGTTATCATTGTCTTATCACTGTCCAAGACTCATCATTGTTTAATACGTCTCATGATTAAAATTCCCCAAATGATGTAGTCATCATGTGCCGTGAAGTCATACCACTAGAAACACCCATCCGAGCCCCAGTGATCACACTACCAGCTTCGAAAATAAATAAATAAATAAATAAATAAATAAGCATCACACCGCATCTGATTCTAATTGACTTCTGCTTTTACACTATGTGAAGCAAGCGAGTTATGTCCTCATACCGAATTAGAGAAGTGCACTTTTGCAAGCCGGCCAGTTTCATTTTTCTATAAACGTCGAATTTAAATCAAATAAGAGCACCAGATCAGAAATGTCACCCTTCAGGAACATCACGGAAAACAAGAGATGGTTACACAAACAACCGCCCACCGGGCATTTCTCAATATCGCCCAAAAAAAGGAAAATGTCACCTGTGACATCATAACAAGAGGCAAAATGTTATCAGAGTTGGTCGATTTTTGGCTGTTAACTTTAAAACTAAAACGAACAGCACGTTATTAACCACGGTTCAAACCACCAAAGTAACACTTCTACTTGAGTTGCTGTTCTAAATACTGTTTGGGGCCACCAACAAAATTTCCCGAAGTCAACCTGAAGTTTCAGTTCCAGTGCGTTCTCAACGCTCTACTGAAGGAAACAGATATTATGGATATTGTAGACTTTGGTAGAGATTTATCATGATTATTTATTCTGTAGGCATAGTTCATGTATCAATACATTCTTCTGTGTTTTTTCCTTTATGTTGTTTTTTTATGACTAGGGTTGTTAAGTTTCAATTTAAATGCTTTTAATGCTATTCCTTCTTCCTTTAATTATTTTCTGTTTGATCACTCTATTTCATAAACATAAACACTAAGAGACTTCAGGAGGATTTTCAAATATATATATATATATATTTCAGGAAAATCCTCTCCTGTCCTATATTGTAGCTAAAGAGTTCTTAAAATGGCAAAAGTGCTCTTTTCCATTTAATCGCTGCAAGATTAAAACACAAAACAAATAAAAACAAATTTTTTTAAAGGAATCATCAGGTCCTTCCACATTATCTATTTTGGCCTACCTAAATATTATGGTCATGTGACTTACTCTTAACCAAGTGCAGCTTGTGTAGCCATGTGCACTACAACAAGTGCTTATAATTAAGTTCAAATATCGTATGGAAATGAGACGTATGGAAGTGTTAAACGTATGGGTTAGATGTATGGAATGAGACATCCATTGTGAAGACACAGTGATCCCTGTGATTTATACAGAGATCACTTCTCCTGTGCAAATCATAGTTAGAGCATAATTATTAAGATATACCACAAACATGGTCGATTAATACTGCCATATTATAGACTATTTATGTCACATCCTCTTATGCCTTTTTGGATTAAACATCTGATGTACTGATGCATCTGAGAATATTCACATGCACAAAAATTGTGCATTGCTTTCTGAACTCTTGCGTTCAACACAGACCACTAAGCTTATTACATTCTGACTCAAATCAAAGAGCCTTTGTTTACTGTGCTTGCCGTTTTTTAAACTCGTATCATAAACTGAGCTCGAAATCTTCCTTTCATCAAATCCCTAACCACCACACAAGCATAACCCTAACAAAACACCTAAATCCCCTAGAAAACTTCCTAAATTTCATATTAAGAGGCCTCAGTCAATGGCGTGCTCTCCGCAGCCTTTGTATGTTCCTATTTATTTATCTTGGAGGACATGACCACAATTATGTCTTTGTGCAAAAAACTACTCCGAGTGATCCGGGGGAAAAAGAAACCCACAGAAACAGAGGTGATGACTTGAGAGAAGGTAGCGGCGAAGGTGATCAGAAGCCTGCACTATTTCACACACGCAGCTCCTGATATCGGCTGCAACAGGTGCACGGCAACAATGGCATGTAGCTTATTTATAGAGGTGCAGCTACCACTGGGAGCATAGCTAGAGTTACGTGTGATGAAAAGTAATAGTAATTTGATGTTAATTGCATAAACAAATCGGTTTAACACCTACAGGCTCAAAATCAGAAGTAATTCAAATAAACCATCAATAAATCTTTGGTAAAAGCAAGGCAGGAAGTCAAATCAAGAGCAGGTCATCAGGCTGTCCTTTAGGACTGGGGTACATTTTGTGTATGTGTATGCGACGCTGATGCCACTCCACAAATGCATCAGACTTTTCCATACACATGACAGATGACCTACACCATAACCTCTACACAGAGTTACAGACATTCATCTTAACTGATTCCACTTCCTCATATCTCAGAACAGTTGGTGCAAATATGGTAATAAAAGATCTCCTAATCAACTTACCTGGCCTTGTGTATTCAAGAGTCCCAGCCATCCTTGATATCAGATTCTGAGTTTTGTAATCAATCCCAAAAACAAGACCAAAAGAAACGAAAGTCGTAAATTGAAGCTTAGCTGCGTTGTGTCATCTGCAATGCATCCCGGCAACCGTGACTGGATCAGCACCCTGTCTAGCCCGAGTTCACAATGAGTGTTAAAACTTGGACCGCTCGCTTTAACCGCCTCGGAGCTGGTGGAGGCAGTCGCTCTCGTCGCCAGCCACGGTAGTGGAAAATAAAGAGCGAGAAAGACCTACAGAAAAAGCCTTAGTCATGCACGAAGCCCTGTTGTCCAGTGTCCACAACTCCCGTCTTCCTCCGCCTCCACTTCCCCTAAATTACACAAGAGCTCTTAGGAAGCGTCAGAGAGGAACAACGGCCCTTAGTGTCCTAATTCCCTATCCTACAGCGATATTCTCTTCTACTTATCTTAGCGAGCGTGGCCTAGTGTGGCCATGGTGGGCGTCTGCTGAATCAGCCCACCAAACGGATGACTGTGTAAACAAACGTAGCATACTAGCTTTATTGTAACAGCGTTCGGAAATCACATACGCCATGTTTCACAAATTCTCTGTGACATATACAGTACATAGCTGCAGTACATAGACGTATAGGTGGCTCAAAACTCAGGGACAGGGTGGTGAACTTGGAGTGGACAAAACAGAAAGGGGAAAAGGAGGAAGCAACATCCAAGACTCACACATGATGATACATATGAATGTCATGCATATTGCTCCATTAGACTGAGAACCACATTGTGAACCTGGGTATCAGTACAATGAAACTAATAATTATTTAGATTAGAAAATCATTATCTATCTAACTATCTATCAAAAAAAAGAGCATATATCACCCTCCAGTGGTAACCCAAACTCTTTTGAGGCCAGAAGACGTTTCATAAATTTCACTTGCGGCTAAAATTCCACCTTTTCCGTTCAGCATACTTTCAAGTAATGACTCCTGCCTTTAGCATTTGCACAGGGAGTGTACACACCAGTACACAACAGTCATGGTTTTTTATCACTTTAAAAGAATTTCGCTACGATCTAGACTACATCTGTCGCGTGCACAATGGTGGAACCTAAACATAAGATTTATAAGCGTTCATTTATTTCTTTAGAAAGCAGGGACAAGATTTATGATCACGACACTTATTTCTGCTAGTTTTAATAGAATTGAGTCCTTGGTAGGAAAGTTCAGAAATAGAAACAACGCTGGCTTTGTAAATTGTTCACTGGAGCAAGATATTTAGCATTCATGAAAATTGTCTTAGTTAAAAACAAAACACTTGTATCCTTTGAGATCCCCAGAGTTTGTATAACTAATTTAAACTTCGACTGGCTTCAATTCATATAATCGGTGATGAGTTACTTTATAAATCACTTGTTTATTTCAATTATACACACAACTTTATTGGAACATTTGTTAAAAAACAGTCAATTCATATCAATGGGAGTGAATAAAGAAAAAATGCTAATTTGACAAAAAAAAACCCAACAAAAATCCATAAATGGAAACACATAAGCCACAATAAATGTATAAAAGGAAACACGCTGCAGTGACTCAGCTGGCACATATGTCAGTTTGTCACCGCGTCTTCTTTTAATGTTGTGTAACACTTTATATCAAATGCTGACCCACCTAGTATGTCTCAATCTACTATATCCTGATATTCCCTAGCGCGTTGCGTGCCATCGTCGGCTTCTTTTCGAAAACATCAGGTCTCCTTATGACACACGCCCACCTGCTTCTCCAACATGCTATTGCACAGACGTCTGGCTGAGTATATAACAGCTTCTGCTTCTGTCCCCGAGTCATTCCTTTTCTTTTGCTGTTTCATGTTCTTCAGCTCTCGGTGAGCTTTACTTTTTATGGAGTTTTGTGGGTGTGACTGAGATGTAAAGGAGCTGAGTGGCATGCACACACTTTGCACTTGTGATTGGCATTCGCTGACATACACTATATGACCAAACGTTTATGAACCATCAGAACACATATACTGTATACTTCCAGATCTAGTTTTCTTTTGCTGTTAGAATAAGCTCCAATCTTCTGGGAAGGCTTTCCACTAGTTCCTGGGGGGATTTCTGTCCATTCAGCGACATGGGCATTAGTAAGATCAGGCACTGATGTTGCACAAGGAGGCCTGGGTTGCTGTCAGTGTTTTGATGAACTCGAGTTCATGGACCTCGCTTTGTGCACGGGGACGTCGTCATTTGACCTTGATTCCTTACTTCCAGTAAGAGAAAACTGTCTCAGCGGTTTGGGGAAGACCCATATATGGGTGTGATGGTTGGGTGTCCACATACTTTTATCCATAGACTGTACACACATGAGCACAAAACTTTTCCAAAACATTTTAGATTTTATTAACTTTTTAAAATAGTTTGTCTGCTCAACAAAGCTGTACTGAAGGTACAGGGATCCCTGACTGTAAAGAGTTTGCAAACCCCTGAAGTCTGAATTTGAGAAGAGGTTGATGGTCACGTCTAATAAACAAGTATTTCTGTGACTGTAATAGCTGACTCACAGTCAGCCGGTGATGACTTGGGTATTCTGTGATATACTGAAACCTAAAGGAAGCAGAGCTGCCTCTTGTTACTGGTGACATTTGTGAAGATGGCAAACCAGGCCTAATTATTATGTAAGACAGGATGCATCTGTGTTGCCTGATTAGCAGCCAAACACACTACAGATTACATTCAAATACACTTTAAATACCCGAATTTCTGAACAATTTCTGCTGACTTTCCCCTGCTAGCAAGTTTCCCCATCACATGACAGCTACTAACCATGGAGGTAGAAGACTAACAAATGCTTCCTTCAAGACACGTGAAGCATTTTTCTAAATGCTCGTCCCAGAGCATGTCACAGAGGAAAAAATTGATCACTTAATTTCATATTTAGGAGCAATTTAGAAAAGCCAGTCCACATAGCGGCACCAGAGGAAACCCATCCAGACATGCAGAGAAAATGCAGAACTTCACACAGACTGTCATTTATGTATTTAAGACAATATTCCAGGATTTCTCAATTCTATCTTCCTCTATAAACAGATCAAATTGCTGATGTATTTCTAAATCCGATGACTAATGGAGCTAATATGGTCTTACCTTAACTTCCTAGTGAGGTGCTCTGTACCCACGAAAATCTCGACTTCAGGGTTCTGAATCCGAAAATAGAGAAAAATAATATTTAAAATGATATTAAATAACAAAAGTTGGTAAGAGAGATCCAGATTGATAATTTTCAAACTTCTGTTAATGCACATGGCTGTGAAAAAGTATTTTTTCCCAATTTCTTCTCTTTTTGCTCATTTGTCACATTTAAACGTTTCAGATCTTCAAACTAATTTTAATATCAGCTAAAAACAGCGTGAGCAAACACAATGTGACCTCCTGGATGAGATATCAATGCGCTAAATGGAACGGTCATTTAAAAGCTGCATTACATTGTAATACATTACACTGTACTGACGTGTGCGCAAGTATTTCCTTTTTCTGGAACGTCACACTCGTGTCACAGATGGGCTCTAGTTTTCCTGAAGTGATCCCACTACTTTGATGTTGTTAGTGCTTAAAGAGCAATACCTATAAGTGTAATGGGATGTTTCACTGTCTGTATCACACTGCTCGTATGTGTTCACCACTTCCTGGTTCGACAACGTTACGCATTACATATGTTAGCAACATCATTTGCGGACAAGGCAAAGAAAAGAAGTGATACTTTACGGGAATGCAAGTTTTGACTTAAATAATATTAAAAAACATTTAAAATAAAAGCTCGTCAGAAAAGGAAGAAGGGATGACAATTTTACAAGAAGAACCATTAACAGGAATGTACAAATCAATGTACATTCAATTTAGCTAGCCTACATGCTGTAAAGCAAATGGGGCTTCTTCAGGATCTAATTTAACTTGCAGAGCAAAAGAAAATAGAGAAAAAGAAAAAACATTTGGCATATTTGACACATATTGTGTCTAAAATACCAGTTTAAAAACAATACTGCATTAACAAGAGAGCAGTTTAACTGAATATCTGAATACTGAACGTACTGCTTTTATACAATTCTATAAACATTCGGAAAAATTTATGTTGAAACTGAGTTAAAATTGACTGACTGACGGTGTTCAAACAGTTTCCAAATGGTCAAGCTGCATTATATGTTGAGTTTTATTCATCTTCAAAACAAACTAAATGAATATGAACATGCTGACTAGTAGGAATAGATATTTCTGTCCTGTATTTAACTCTGTATGAATCAAACCGTCAGTTAGAGTTTACTAATGATGTACACCAATCAGGCATAACATTATGACCACATCCTTTTCTCTACACTCATTGTCCATTTTCTCAGTTCCACTTTGCAGTTCTAC
>JAOVVH010000001.1:11141953-11153840 GCA_028566435.1 Scorpiodoras heckelii
GGTGTTTCAGTTTCATTGTCTAACCCCTGTATGTGATAATGCAGTCAATTTATTTCCTCTGTCTGCCTGCCTATCTGTCTGTCTGTCCCCCTGTCTCCTTTCTTTACTTCCTTATGTCTTTATCACAGGCAGAGATATAATTTTACTTACATTAGTTTGCATTAACTTTAGATCATATTATATATTCACTTTACGTAAACACTTTACGTGTTTCTTTAATGTAAAATTTTTCTGTTTCAGAATTAGAGCCGGGCCTGTCTGTCTTCCATGAAGAACCCTGTGCTGGATCTGAGAAAGGAGATCCAGGTGAGAAGATTCAGGTGAAGCAAGAGCCCAGTGCTTCAAGGGAAGAGCCTCAAGTTCCCCTTCCTCAAACAAGTGTGCCTGAAGAACCCGTTTCCCCAGCGGCATGTCTAGAAGATGAACAGAGAATTGAAGAAGTGCTACAGCCACAGATGATGGACAACAGTGCGAGTTCTTTACCCCAGGCTCATCGGTGTATGCAGATTAAAGAAGAAACTGAAGAAGAATCGAAGTCCGCTTTGGGAACAGAGATTTTCTGTGTGTCACAGAGCAGCACCTCTGACGATCCAAGCAGTACTGTTTCTTCCAACCATGCCAGTGGGCTTGAGATTGAACTGGATGGACTTTCTTCAATACACAATGCCTCCGAGGTAAGTGACCTCAATTTGTGATCTTTTAAAGGAAGCTCTACGCTTACTGGCTACCATGAACTGTATTTGTAAGTAAACCACGGTAAAATCCCAGATGGTTGGTATTAGCATTTTAAATTGTGATTATCTGTGGGCGATTACCGCGATTTGAGAAAGCTGCGCTAAATACCACGCAGCATCAACCAAAGTTAGGAAGTCTCCCAGACACATTGTTGTGTTTTTGTTGTCTGTACAAGTTGCAAATAACTGATTCTTGTAAAACCCTGTACATATGGCACATATGGTGTACTGGAGCCAGTACTTTTTCTGCCTCTGAATGTCTATTTGCTATTAAGAATGAATCTCATGTACCTTTGTGCTTGCATATTCTTGAAAGGTGATGTGGTTTTTATATATATTTTCATAAGGTATTGGATATTTCATTATTTTTATGTTTATCCAAACAAAAACTGCATAGTGCTGCTAATATATTACTTGTGGTTTTCAAGCTAAAAGGTGAAATTATTTCAGTATCAGAACATTTTAACAATACCTTGATAATAGTGCTAACGTGATAATTTTGGTGACTATAATTGTGCTATTAAATGTTCATGCCGTTTCATGTCTAAGTGTGAGTAATGAAACAGGGAATTAGATTACATTCACTTCTTACTGGAGTCAATCCCCAGATGTTAATTTTTTTTTACTGAAGTGAGAAGGTGATCTAAGAGCAGTGCAACCGTTTTTGCTTTTCAGCGAGACACATTTTCTATTAATTCTTTTAAGTCCAAGCATTAAATGGCATTGAAACCTGGTCAGACAATCAAATACAGTGCAGCAGTGTGGATTACTTTTTATTGTTGGGCCAGATTCATTTTTGACACACTTTGATTGTTTGTTTTATTTTTAAAAAGTCATCCCCTGCTGATTTGTTTTCCGCCGAAGTGATAAAGCAATGCAAGAGAATGCACTGAAGGTTTTGCTTGTAAGTGTTGCATGTTGTCATGAGGCACAAAGTAAAAAGTGTGATTGCTTTGCTATGTGGCATGGCAACTTCTCCGTCTGCCTCTGTCAGGTCAAAATAAGATCTTTTCAGCTTGTGTTCTTTCAGGCACCGATGTAAGCTTGATGCGTAGGTCCGTAGTCATGAATTTTTCAAGAACTAAGTGTATCTTTGGACTAGTATAGTTACAGAGAGCTACTAATCACAGTGATTTAAATACAGACCGAACTTGAGAATAATTGAGAATGGAAAATAAAGCCAATTTTACCAAACGTGATCATTTCTTTAGAAGAGAATGTTGTTTATTTAACCATTTCTTTGTTGATTTTGAAGACTGTTTTGAAGACTCACCATCTTGTTGAAAGCTCCAACTATGGTGAAGTCTTGACCTCCGGGTAGAGGCAACCAGCTTTTGTGCTGAAATATCCCAGTGTTTAGCAGAATTGATGATTCCACAAGAGACATTTTATCTTCACAAGAGATACTGATCCACCATCAATAAAACAGTCATAAAGCATCATTTATCCTATCTATATATTACACTGCATTGTAAAAAAAAAAAACTTTAAAAACGGTCAAATGACTGGTAGCAGCTGCTGCCAAAGAAAAACCGCAAAATTAAAGTAAAAGATCCTAATTCAAATAAAGTACAAAAATTATACATTTACATACATTTTCATTAAAGGATTTGCAGAGAAACACTGTTATTTTCTGGTATTATTGTTATTGTTAATACAATATTTGTTCATCATTCAGCTTTTAAAGAATTACAGTACAAACCTTAAATGAATTAACAGCTGAAATGTCTCCAAATTCTCATAAAATATAGACTTTAAGATTACTGTGAAAAATCCTCAACTGAAAACATACTGAAAAAATACAAAAGATTACAAATAAAGCACGCACCACTATTGTTCTAAAAATTTTTACTAAATGTATTCATTTAAATTTACAATAATTTTATGTAAATTTACAATATCAACCAGTTATTTTTTGATGGCCACCCAGGAGGAACTGAACACCTAAAGTTGGCATTTCTCCATGTGTTCATCTTGTCTGTTAGGGATACTACTATAATGAGGTCATGATTTCAACTTGGAATTCAGTTTTATTTTGTTTTCCACAATATTCCCCTGATCCCTGGCAACTCTGTGTAGTTCGGCTATATGGACAAATATTACACTGACTTGATTCAGAATCCTGACCATACAGTGTATTAATAAGTCGGATCAAAACATACCGCAAAATGTTAATTAATCTGTACCAGCTGTGACAGTACACCTTAAAAGATTAAGCAAAATCCTCCTGCAAATTGGCAGTAATCAGCTGCCTCCTTGGTGTATTTGGGGGTAAAAGAAGACATAATAAGACACATTATGCAAAATTCCGCTTTTCAGGTTTTGTGCACATACAGTTGGGTCTCTGGAGTGCCCACCAACACCCAAACTTTGAAACATGGCAACCCACGTTCTTGTGGGCTGCCTGTGTCAGAAAACATGGGCTTAAATGGTCAATTCAGAATCAGACCATTCTGTGGCATCACAGAGAAGCCCATTATAATGATATAGTACTATAATGTTGAGAAAACAGAAGAGGTGAGTGGATAAAATTTATTTTTCCTGGTCATGACCCAGCAAATACCTGTTCATTTGTTCTAAAACGCTTGTGTATCTGACTGTTTTTACAACCTGTCTCGGGTCAAAGGTGAAAAAACCTGCATTTTCACAATTCCTTATGACAATGAATTATTTTGCACCATGTTAATAATTCAGTTTATGTAAGCCTAATGTTTATAAGGAAGACAAAAGTAAAAGTTACTTAATATTTCTGTTGCCAGCAGGGAAATGTTTTACAAACATACTTTGATGTGATCATTAAAGTACTTAACCAATCATACTTAATACTACATGTACTAATCATTTAAAGTTCAGAACTGGTTACAATTAACAAATATCTTGGCTTTTTTTTTTTTTTTACTGCAGCTGATACTAGTGATGGGCTTGTGTCTGTGTAGGATGCTGTTCTTCCCCATAAACCTTGTTCCAACGATTAATCTAAAAAATGAAACCATGTTTCTTATCATTAGCAGTTATCAGTGTACCAAATATAGACCAGACCAAGCCATATCAAAAATTTCTGTGCAGGTAAAGGAAAAATTTGCCTACTACCAACTAAAAGGTTTCATAATCCATTGGTGCCACATTAACTGAGTGTTTCATCAAGTCCATTTTAATTCAGCCATTTTAAAAGAGTCAGGGTTTTTACCCAGAATGCATATTACCATCAGGTTGCACAGCTACTTCCTGGATCATTTTTTTTGTTAATGGCCTGCCAACTTTCCTGTGCACCCCGATTGTTTTATAAATCCTACTAACCAGCATGATGTACAATTCATAGGAAATGTTCACTGTGTGCTTGAGTCGCATATTTGTATTCGAAAGGGGAAGGTTAACACATGTTTTGATTTGCCACCACTGGACACATTGTACGGCTGTGTCAGGATTGGTGGCTATGTCCTTAAACTCAAGAACAACATATGAGTCTGGATCATCTGGATCATTGAGGGAAACACACACACAATATTAACTCCTGGCTTCCTCATAGAGACATGGGCATGCAACATATACTGAAGTGTCAGAAAAACTGGTACACCAATCCACTACTGGTACACCTATATGCTATATACTGCAGAAATACGACAGCTTGTGGAAATATTCTGTGGGCAACAAACACCATACTACCTGCAGAACAGTCCACAATACTGTTGTATTCCGAGGTGTAGGATTTCTGTGTTCCACAGATGTGTTTGATAAAGTTGAAATCTGGTGACTTATGTAGGAACGGCAAAACCCCAAACTCCGATGAGTGTTCCTCTAACCATAATTTGGCATCTCTAGATGTGTGTGGTGGTGCATTTTCCTGTTGGATGAGGTCAAACCCATCTGAATGAATGCAGGACATTTGACCCTTCTCACTCATCAGAGTAAACGAGGAAATAACCGCTATAATTCTATACATTGAGGATAGTACAGTTACAGACGACTATGTGCTTTTCAAAGATGAGTGGGTTTTAGAGAACATGTCCCATGGTCTTTACAGTAAGTGGCGAAAACTTAACTGAAATGTCAAAATACGTGCTGAGGAATGAAGAGCTTCAGGCTCTAGCTGTAGAACAACGGGGGGCACGCTGAAAATGCCTGTCCCACTCAGCAATATAATTAGAAGCCACTCTTTTACGCTGTCGCGGAAAGACATTTTCTCTGGATTAATCTACAGCTACGAGCGATTTCTTCTGACTGGTTTCTCCACCACGCCCCCAGATCCAGTAGAGGATTCCGATTGGACAGTGATTTCATTTCATTTTTGTATTTTAACATGCTTTTTGTTCAATTCTGACACGAATTCAGCATTTCATTCTTTAAATGCAAATCCACACACGTTGTTTTTCTGTCAAGAGATCGAGCGGCATTAAATCAACGCAACGGATCATTTATTTTTCATTTTGGCACTTTTTCCGCGTGTCGGTGTTTAAACACAATCTCATGTGCATTGCATTTCCGTGAGGTGATTTCGAGGTGCATCGTATTTGATTGTGATACGAATTCAGCATGCCATTTAGAAAATGCAATTCCTGCGTATTGTTTTTCAGTAAAGAGGACATTTTGGCACGTTTTCGGCATGTCACTATGGAAAAACAATACATGGTGTGCCTTGCATTTCACATTTTGGCACTGTGGTGATTGCTTTTCAACTTGGCACAAATTTCCTCTCCATATTACTTGCACATTTTCCAGAAAGTCTAAACCGTTTAGTTTTTCATAGTATAGTCATTTTCACTTTTCTGAACAACAAAAATAGTCCTATTCCTGTTTAACGTAACACATTAAATGAAGTGTTTTTCATATACACTGAAGTTTAGCCCAATCTTAAATTTATTTGTTGTGCAATGGTCAATTATTTCAGCGTCATCCGAATTCAAAATTGGCTCTCTGCTAATCAAGTCTTACCCATTCCCCTCTGGCCATGCTGCGGTCACTCACACGCGTACGCGCACACACACACACACACACACACACACACACACACACACACACACACAGAGCACATCCTCTGAGAGTGTGCATGGTCTTTCAACAGCCTAGACTGTTTTCCCAAGTTGAGTAAAAGGTAAGAACCATGTCTAACTACAGTGTATATAAGACAATAAATGTTTCTCAAGGTGGCTTCATAAAGCTAATGTTAGCTCGCTAGTTAAGTACCACTTAGGCGTCAGCACATTTTGACTGCTAGTAGTTTAAAGTAAACGTCTTTGTTTATGCTTTATCAATGATTTTCACCTTATAATTAGACATTTCTTGTTGTGGAAAGTTGTGTGCTGTATTTCAAGTTGACACAAATGACGACAACTGCATGCGCTGTATTTTCCCACTTGCTACAGGTGACGACATTAACTACACAGCGGGACGCACTAGAGAACACATTAGGTATGTGACATCTCACACATACAACCTTAGCTTGAGGCTGTTTGTGAGTTTGTGCACCGTGACCCTGCAGAGCTTTACTTTACAGAGTTAGAATTCAGAGTGCCGTTATTGCTTACGGAGTTATATTATTATACCGAGTAATTAGGCTTGTTCTAGCTTATTTTGATTAAAGATTACAGTATGGACTCTATGGAGTCAGTCAAGCAGCTGAGGATATGCACTGCATTAATTCAGAACACTGCCTGGATTTCTACCTGTTGTCTCTGTACAATCTGAGTGGACATGAAGTCATATCTCTTAAGCACAGTGTTGTTGATCAGTGACGTTCACACCTCTTTCATTGTAGAAATCTTTGACTAGTTATATCAATGGGAAAAATGGTCCTATGGTAATTGTGTTGTAATGTGTCTTGCAGAGTCTGATCTATTAAACTAACTCCTTTTTGGCCCCTCTTGCAGTTATGGATGGATGGGTGAGTGACCTAATCTCAGGCCTCCGTTCTGTGTTCAGCCAAGAGGATGTTATACAGCAAGTAATGGAACTGATCAAAAACCTTGGAGTCTGTTCAGCTGAGGACCTGAAGTATGTGGATGCGAATGAACTTGCAGGAGTCTTGACACCAGTAGAAATCAGAAAATTTATGGCCCTCATAAAACGTAAGTAGAACAGTAGCCATGAGCAGTTGATAAATATTCATCTAAAATACGCAGTTCTAAGCAGCATGTATTATATCTATGAGAGATTTACAAAATATATGGGTCCATGTCTGTTACTGGTTCTATGAGGTCCCATGTAGTTAGCGTTACATTTACATTTTATGGCATTTGGCATGCGCCCTTATCCAGAGCGACTTACATTTATGTCATTTACACAACTGAGCAGTTGAGGGTTGAGGGCCTTGCACAGGGGCCCAGCAGTGGCAGCTTGGCTGTGGTAGGATTTGAACTCCCAACCTTCGGGTCAGTAGTTCAACATCCTAACCACTGAGCTTCACTGCCCCGAGCATGACTCTGTCTATGTAAAGCACATATTCTCAAAGTCACTAGAGATTGTTTAGGTGTGATTGCAACAAGATTAGAATTGACTGACTAGACTGAACATAATTGAAAATTATACGTGAATGATACTGACTGACAAATGGGTTTTGTGTTATTTAGGTTCACCTTCAGTGATGAGAATAGAGGATGATACCACCTCAGTAGCTACTAGTCTAACAGAAGAGTCAAGCACTGGTGAAGATTTATTCATTAGTGACATTGATAACTCCATGACCAGCGATCACTCCACACCAAAGGCCACTACCACAAAGAGCTTAGCATCGGTTATAGCCATGAGATATCAAGCCTCACCCACTGGACCAAGCCGAGCCAAGCCCGTTTGGCCAAGTCGAGCCACACCCATTGGGCCAAGTCGAGCATCATCCACTACATCAAGGAGTGGTTCCTCACCTTTAGCCGTAGGAGATAATAATTGGCATTACAGCTTTGACATACCTTGGAGTAAGTTGCCCTCAAGTACAAGAAAGTTATTGGATACTGAGAAGAGGCCGTCTGCAGCAGAAAGAAGGGAGGTTATCAGGATTGTGGTTGCTGAAATACTGACTGTGTGCAAGAAACCAGGAAAGAGGCACATTACTGAAATAGCGAGGAAGATGGTAATTCGCTACCCAAAATCCTTCCGAGATGAGATCGAGGGCCAGGTTGTTGGCACCGGTTATGACTCACTTGTGAAACAGTTCATATGTCGGATAGATAACTACAGACGACTTCGGCCTTGTCCTGCTCCAAAAAGGCTTTGTGAACGTGGCATCCATGGCAGTACGAAAAAAGAGCGCAAAGATGCATATGGCTGCATTAACCCTGAGCCAGAACTTCCTGCCGGGGAAACAAAACAGTTGCAAAAGCAAAAACAGAAAGAGCTAATCAGGATGTTCAAAACCAAAGACAATGATGCGAAGAAAATAGAAAGGTTGTTGGTGGAGACGTTTCCCTCACAGAGAAGCGACTTACTGTCAAGACTGAAGGAGACAGAAGAGATCCTTAAGGATTGGCCTTTCCTCTTCCAGGAAACTGGAATGAGGCTTCATTTTAGGGAGCTAACAGGTGTCCAGATTGATGACAGCTTTGAAGAGTCCACTGCCACCAAATTTAAAAGAATCCTGAGGTACTTTCAGTTTGTTCAAACTGAGCCATCCAGCAGAGCAGGCACTGTTCTGAGCCAAAGCCTGGTCGGAGGTGATGAAACTTGTGCATCTGTACTGATGCTTCTTGCCCACTTTAAAGAGCAGCCACATAAGATGTTCCTAAACGTTGAAGACACTGCCATTGCAGCTGATATTGACACCACCAAGCTACCATGGACACCCTGCATTGTGGTCTGTGGTAGGTTGAATTAATTTTAGCATTTATTTTTTTACACAAGTAATGGCCAGGCGGAGTGCACTGTAAACTGCAAACCCAAACATGCTTAGTGTTGAAGAAATCATGTAGCAGATTGTTTTGCTTTTTTGTTTTCATTCATTCATTCCTCCATTCATTCATTTATACACTGCACTGTTCAAGAATGAAGTCAACTACGCAGTGTGCAGAACACAGCTCCTGGCTTACTTAACCTCAGTGGATCCATTTACCTGAAGCAAGCTATTTACTGGCCATGGTAATCATACTTTTCTTGCACTGTGGACAGGTAACAGCCCACTCACTGCCAAGATGTTCATGGTTGCAGTGGACCAGGTCATAGTCAACGAGCAGCTTCCCAGCTTCACCAGAGCGTTCCAGATGATGTTCTGCTTGTATTACCTGCACAACATTGACTATCCAGTGGAACTTGCAGCTACAATGGAGTTCTTACAGAGGTAAGCATTTAGCGGCAATGATAATTTCATTTATCTCAAAGTTAAAGTATATACGACTGTTTTTTATATTTGGATTATTTTCAGCCTAGGGGAAGGTATGAGCAGAATATAATTTATTTTGGGGCTTTAAATCAAAATATGATTTATTTGTTTATGCGTTTTTTGTAAAGAAGAACTAGTCTGCATCAAACCTGTGAATACTTTTAATATTAATTAATACATGTAAATCACTCTGAAATAGTAGTGTGCATGTCGGTCATTTGTAATGTCATATGCAAATAATTTTACTGCATACTGTACATAATAAAAAGTATTTAAAATAACAACTTGCAGTAGTTTTGCACAAATGGTATGCAGTGCAGACACAGATCACTTGAATAACCCTTTCTCGAAATACAGTCCCTGACAAAAGTCTCGTCAGTTATCTAAGTTGTAGGAACAACAAATAATAACTTGACTTGTAGTTGATCGATTGAAATCAGAAATGGCTTATATGAAAGACAAAGTCCTCTAGATTATGCTTATTATATCAAAAGAAATTCTTGTATAATTCATTGAGTTTTATCATTTAATTAGGACAGAAAGGTCAGATTTTGCTTGGACATAAGTCTTGTTAGAACATAAAGTCATAGTGCCTTAGAAAAAATAATTAATATTGTGTATGACTTCCATGAGCTTGGAGGACTGCATCCATGCGTCTTGGCAATGACTCATATAACTTATTGATGAAGTCACGTGGAATGGCAAAGAAAGCCGTCTTGCCGGACTCCCAGAGTTCATCAAGATTTTTTGGTTTCATGTTCCAAGCCTCCTCCTCCATCTTACCCCAGACATGCTCAATAATGTTCATGTCTTGTGACTGGGCTGGGCAATCCTGGAGCACCTTGATCTTCTTTGCTCTCAGGAACTTTGATGTGGAGGCTGAAGTATGAGAAGGATCGCCTTCTTGCTGCAGAATTTGCCCTCTCTTGTGGTTTGTAATGTAATGGGCAGCAAGAATGTCTTGATACTTCAGGCTGTTGATGTTGCCATCCACTCTGCAGAGCTCTCGGACACCCCATGCTGGATGTAACCCCAAACCATGATTTTTCCTCCACCAAACTTGACTGACAAACTTGTTTTCTGGTTGAGTCTTGGGTCCATGTGGGTTCCAGCAGGTCTTCTGCAGTATTTGCAGCGATTGGGATTTGCAGTTCAATGGATCAGAAAAATCCAACCTTCTGCCACTTTTCCACTGTCCATTCTTTCTGCATTCTTTCTGTGGGCCTTGGCAAATGCGACACAATTTTTTTTGTTGTCTTTTGTTTAATGCTGGTTTCTGAGCACTAATTTGGTCATGGAGGCCGTTGCGTGAAAGAATTCGACAAACTGTTCTTGTAGATACAGCGTTTTCTGGTGACCAGTTCTCATGTAGCTCCGTTGCAGTTGAAAAAAGGCTGGCCCTGGACTGCCGAAGCAACAAACAGTCTTCTCAAACAGTTGTCTTGAGGGGTCTGCCTGACCTGGGCGTGTCATGAACGTCACCAGTTTCTCGAAATCTTTTACTTATTCTCTCCACTTGACGTTTGGATACCATTTAAGATGTCTGCCACCTCAGCAGCATACTTGGTCTTTAGGGTCTTGACGATCAGCACTTTGGTTTGTGGTTGAATCTTTGGCATGCTGTCAGAGGTCAGGTTGCACGTCACATGAAAGTATGGTGTGCTGGGGTTCTTTTTATACACACCTAGGAATGTGTTAATTACTTTATTTGTCCCAGGTGAAGCTCTAATCTGTGATTGGTTGAATCATTTAAAGACACGACAAGACTTTTGTCCTTGCAAAAACAGATGTTATGGGATTTTTATGGGATGTTCAGGACACTTTTTGCCAGTTTCATTTTGCACCCAGTTGTTAATGTGAAAGCCCTTGACATTAAAGTGAACCATTTATTGATTGATTATAAATAGTTATATACCATTTTAAGTTTCTATGTTCTTATGCGACAAGACTTTTTTCATGGACAGTACTATTTTCAAAATATGGTTTTATTCTCAATATAGCATGCCGTATGACTTTTTATCTTGAAAAATTTGGACTTTATTCTCGAAATACCAGAAGTTCATTCGAAAAATATAATACCATACGACCATTTTCTCTTGAAATATAATGTTTTTTTGTGCTGTCAAATTAAAACATTAATGAATGTGTTAACACATTAAATAATTAAACGCTATTAAAAAAATTAACTAAAATACACTAAAAATTTTAACACAGATTAAAAATTAGTTAAATTACCTAAACCAGCGGCGCTGTCAGCGAACACAACGATTCCGAAATGAACTGTTATGTTACTCGTTTTAGGCTGCATTCCTATCGCAAGTGTCCCCTAAGCTGGAACTCAGTCACTAAAACGGCTCTATTTGGACGCCCTGAAACGTCATCAACAACAGACAGCTTCCGGATCACGCCGTCATTACAGCACTCGGCTGCATTTAGTCAAACAACACTGTTCAGACTAAATCTGTATGCTGTAGGCACTTTTGAAATAAATATGACGAAACATCTATGAACTGTGGGTGATGTATTTTAACTTTGTAATGTACGTTTGGTTGTTTCTTCTCGTGCACAGTGCTTTGATCTACCTCGTCAGCTATCATAAACATTGCTAAAGGTTGAAAGGAACAATGGAGAACGAAGAAGTTGTAGTTCTTTTTTGGGTTGCTATATTTTTGTATGTTACATCAGTTTGTTGAGCGACGGAGACGACAAAGACGACGGATCCGCATAACACATACGCAAACTCCTTCCCTTCATTTGCAGGGGCGGGTCTCTGAGGTAAAATCAAATCAGCCAATCATGTAGCAGCAGCACAACAGAACTTCCGGTGAAGTGATATACCCATGTTCCCTCA
>JAOVVH010000001.1:11153940-11170206 GCA_028566435.1 Scorpiodoras heckelii
ACTCCTGTTTCTTCTCATGTATTTCAAAAAAGTCACTTAAATAGTCCCAGGGGTGCTGTGGCAAGTTTGGGTTTTCTACCTTTTTCTACCTTTTGCACTTCCTCTGGCACGCAACAAAGTGTGCGTTCTGTAATCTGATTGGTGTGATTACGCGCTTCTTTCGTTTTGAAATGTAATATTTTTTATGCATGCATGAGACAAACGTAATGACAGATTTCTCATAATGTAGTAGAGTAAAATATTTGACTTCGAAATGTAGTGAAGTTAAAGTAAAAGTCCCCCAAAACAAAAATACTCGAGTACAGATACACAAAAAAAACTACTTAAATACAGTAATAAATTACATTTACTTTGTTACTTTCCACCACTGCTTACATGAAGTGAATTTCTTACATTCAGAGTACACAAATGTTATGAGTAGTGCCGTCACTCGATAAATATTTTTAATTAAAAAAATTTATTGTGCGTTAATCACGGTTTTAACGCACATATTGATTTGTGTTGTACATGCAGGTCGGCATCGTAGGACCATTGTAAATGTTGATGCCTTTTATCACTGGTCTATTTTAAGAGAAACGGCTGTTGAATGTTGCCTGATTATTCACTCGACTTTATTTGATAAAAGTGAAATATTAAAGATGATTGATGTCTTTTCATTTTTTTAAAATAATATAGTATTTGTCTTTTGTTCATCTGATATACTGATCAGAGTTGGAGTTTAATTAAAGGCATCGATTCGCCATTTTAAATTAGAGTAACGCAGCACGTTGCAACCGAAGAGTAAGATTACGTTTCAAACAAAGCATACATAAAAAAGTTAAATACATCACCCACAGTTCATAGACGTTTCATCACATTTATTTCAAAAGTCCCTAGAGCATACAAAATTAGGCTGAACAGAGTTGTTATCCTGCCAAATACAACAGAGTTCTGTCTTGTAGAACAAAACCAATCAGTTGTCCACTGTTGATGACGTTGCAGGGCGTTTCAAATTGAGCCATTTTAGTGACCGAGTTCCCTATGAAGTGCCCTTGGGATTCTGTACCCAGTGTTTAAGGAGCAAGTATACAGATTAGGGACACTTTCGATTGAAATGCAGCCTAAAACGAGTAACTTAACAGTCAATTTCGGCGCTGCTGGATTGCGTAATTTAACAAATTTTTAATCTGCATTCATTTTTTTAGTGGCATTAATTTTTTTTAATCGGAATCAATTCTTTAATGCTTTAATGCGTTCGTTAACACATTAATTTGATAGCACTCGTTATAAGGAATTGTAAAAGTTGTTTTGTTTTAATTCCTGCCACAGCCTGTGTTGTATTGAACCGGGTTGTAAAAGCAGTTAGGTACAGTCTTTTTATTGTGTATTATTTTAATGAGCCCCTGTGTGACATCAAAAAGGAAGCCAAATCTGAATCTCTTGTTGAATCCCCCAACTGACTGGGTTGTCTTATTTCACATTTTATGGGTTAGTGGGCTCTCCAGATATCCAAATGAATATAAACAAAATCTGAAAAAGTGTTTTTCAAAATGTGTCCCCTCTATGCTATATTATATCAATTTAAAATGAGTAAAATGACCCATTGCAATGTGAAAGTTATCAGTGTGGCTCTTCTTTCAACTATGCAATTTACAGCCACCCTAGTCAAAAATTTCCTGGTCCTAACAACCTCCTCTTGACCATCTCTACAACATTAATCTCTGAAATGTCATATTCAGCAGATAAACATATCATATGAACTGTATTCCTCATAACCTCATAACCATATACCTCTTAACACCCTAGTGCAGCTTTAAGAAAACCTAAATGTTCATTTTGTAACTAAAGATACTGTTTCTCATGTTTAAAGGATTTTTTTTTCTAACAGATGTATCTTCAAAATAAACCCAGATCAAGGGACCAAAGTCACACGAAAAGAAAAGGGACGTCAGTACACTGTCAACCCAAGGGTGCTGAGCCTCATTTCTAAAATTGCCAATTTTGAGTAGAGAGAGTAAAGGAAGGACCACTCCCTCACCAAACAAGCACTATTATCAGTCACGTGATAAATCAGTACATTACAGGAAAGAAAAAAGAATTGTGAAATGATTTAAATGTAAAATTTTTAATTGTGATGTAAATAAAAAGTTCTTTCTTCTCTCTTCTCTTTCCATTTTATGAACGAGGTTTGGATATGGATGTTATGGACGTTGCCATGACGGCTGTTTTGTTTCTGTTAAAAATAAAGGGTGCTTGTTCACGCTAATTTGTAATTTGTGTTATTCTCCATTCTGAAGCCTGTGAACACTTAATAGCAAGTCCACACTAAATCACACACAAAAGTTTCTGCTCCTCTGCTCTCTTGAGGTTGAAACTTTGAGGCATGTTGCTGCTCTAAAGGACTAACCGGCTTTATTGACCGGTTGCTGCCTGGACTATTGCAATATAATGTTTTGCTTGGCCTTTACTCATTTTATTATACGTGTCAAATTCATTGGCATGTATATGTATGTATGTGTCTAAAATTACATAAATATAAAAGTAAACAAAATTTACCTCAAAATACCAAAGAACAATGCTAAGTCGTTAATGTGGATGTATAATGAGCCACACATTTAATTATAGATAAGTGTTGTAATTTTACATACATTTGTGTGTAATTTACAAAAACAGAAAAAAATACTGTATGTATATAAATATATAGTATTTTGCTGTACAAAAGTGAGAAAAAGTGTTATCTGTAATATAACAAGTTGTTGATTTACAGATAATAACCTTAATTTGACAGTTTTGCATAAAAACTGAGAACTGCTGTAAAATTAGGGTTTTTTTTTTTTTACAGTGTGTTCGTCTTTAGATTTGTTTTCCAAAAAGGCTGACTTTAGTTTGATTTTAGAAGTTTTATCTAATTGACATTTTTCTGTCGTGAAAGTGGTGTTGTTTTTAGGAAAGCGGTGCTGTTTTTAGGTGTTGATTATGAAACCTGACGGCTGCAAGAATCAACTGTACATCGCAGTTCTAAAACTGGGATCTTTGGGCTCTTTTTCTGTCCTTCACCATCCTGCCCACTGTGTGGCAATGTGTGCTCATGAGTCTTATTACTGTCTAATTTCTAACTCTTGGAGACATTTTAACCTTTTGTTATAGCCGTTTAAGAACACAGCGCAAGCCTATGGGATTGGCTATTAATATATACCCTTTTATAGAGTCAGTTGTGACTCATCTGATCAGCAGGCTGTGGCTTTGAAACAATTCCCCATTGGCAGTAAGGTGTGCAGTGTGTGCCAAGAAAACTAACCCCACACCATTACACCACCACCCTAAACAAAAGACAAGTTTGATCCATGGATTCATGCTGTTGATGCCAAATTCTGACTTTGCCATCTGTCCCAGATGAATCAAGATCATCACACCACGCAATAGTTTTTTGAATTTCAACCGTCTAGTTTCGGTGAACCTGTGCCTGCTGTGTCCTCATCTTCCTGTTCTTGGCTGATAGGAGTGGAACTCGCTGTTGTCTTCTGCTGTTGTATCCCATGTGCTGGTTTCGATATCCTGTGTGTTCTGAGATTCACACTATTCTGTGTAAACACTACCAACTGTTGTGTATGAAAATCCCAGCAGCTTAAATTCTCAAAGCAGCCTGTCAACCATGCCATGTCAGAGTCACTGAGAGCACACATTTCTGCATTCTGATGTTTGATTTGCACATTAACTGGAGCGCTTGATCTGTATGTGCATGACGTTGTGTATTGTCCTTCTGCTAGGTGATTAGCTAATTTGGTGCTATAATGAAAGAATAGGTCTACAGAGGTTTGTGGCTGGTGGGTGTGAGTCAGAATACCATGAGAGGTGCCCGTTAAATACTGAAAATTCCTATTATCTTTTCATATTATGATTTCAAAAAGTGTTTTGCATACATGAGCCGCATAGTTCTTTCATAATGTGAATAAAACTTCAAAGTTGGGCATGTTATGAAACATCACCTGGTACAACCATCAAGAAAAGACCATTTTGAGACTTTTCATATTGAACTCAATTCAGTGACAGGAAGTGACATCATACAGCAACACGGATCCTTGGAAACATCTAGAAGGTTTGTAAGACCTTTCAAATTACTGTTATCTATGTAGTTGCTCCATAGGAATGTCATGAGGTATGACCTCAAGAAAACAATGAAAACTAAAAAGTATCCGTAAACCTGTATTTTACTTATGAAATTCATAATGAACTTATGGTGAGGCGAAGTCTCGTTTTCAAATTTATCGGTTCTGGACCTGATAAATTTGAGTGACCTCAAAACCTCATGTGGTGCGACCACTGTCTTTGACCATAACAGTGTTTTCCATTGGCGCTTTCTGTGCTTTTATACTTCATGATGTTATATGTAGAGTTTTTTAAAGACTTATTTAAGGCAGAATTGTCTGTATTTTAAATTTTTACTGCAATTGATAATTGAGGACTTATATTTTGAGCAATATAATAGGAAAATGTATTTGGAAATCTATTAATTTAGTAAGAATTAATTTATTAATCAATTATAACCTGTTTTCTAGATGCCACTAAGTGGCAAAGAAAGAAGTGCACGCCACAGACAGCGGCTTAACTCCGACCCTAGAGCAAGAGCTGTGTATCTTGCACGAAGAAAAGAAAGGTATGAAGTATGTTAAAAAGAACACCATATGTTAATAATACTCACTGGTATGTCTAATTAGGTGATTAAGAGATTTTTAAAGTGCTCATATTCTACATGTAGTTTTGTTTTTGTTTTGTTTTTTTGCCCATAAGTCCCCATGTGACCCCCATACATGCCACAAACCCTTTAAAAGGTCTGGAAAATTCCTCAGACAGCTTTATACTTGACTTTGTCTCATCCCGCCCTGTAGAGGCATTTTCAGGACATCCTGGATGCAGTCACATGACATTTACAAAATGGTGGTGGTCTATGGTTAGCGCATGAGCAAAACTAGCAAATTTTTAAAACTTTTGATTTTGTTTCCACAAGGTATGTTCCAACCCATTTAACAAATCTAATGCTTTAATAACATGCACGGTATTACATAAAACCCATACAGACTCCAGTTCTAGGACAAAATCATGAAATCTAAGTTACGATATGGTTGATATATGTCGCATCTCGCTTTTAAGCTTAAAATATTTACAGAAGACGCCATGTGACTTATTTGTCACAATAATAAAAATGCTAATGAACTGCTCAATTATTTTTAACTGATTCGTTATTTTGAATCAGTATATTTTCTGTTGTTCAATGCAAAATGCATTTAAACAAATATAAACAAAAAATAATGTAGAATCCAAAAACTTATTAATAAAATATATTATGAAAAATGTTTGCATATCAATTCTAAAATAGTACCTTGACTTTAACCAAGATGCTTTACATGGAAAACAAATAAGCAAGCAAGAATTTTACTCTTTTATGTTGATCCTTTTTTCAATCTAACTTTATTTACTTGTAGTACGAATAGCAAGAGACGATACAATCTTCAGGATGCACTCAAGATCATCACTGGAGATGACAGTGAGTTTGAGGGATGTGAAGATAGCTCAGATGAAGACCCTGATTACAATCCCAGCAGCAAAGACATGGAGAGTGATGAGTCAAGTGGGTCTGATGATTTGGACAGTAGCGAATCAAATGATTTAGATGATGTTCTGCAGCCGAACATGAACCCCCAACAGCAAAATACAACCCTCCAATGGAGGAAGAAACCTTTTGAAACCCCCAAGTGCACATTCAAGGGACAGAGTGCCACACCTCCAGACAAGCTTCAAACTCCACTAGAGTATTTCAGAAAATTTATAACAGAAGAAATGCTTCAGTTACTGATGGAACAGACAAATTTGTACAGTGTACAAAAATCGGAATGTGACCGAAATGTTAATGCCACTGTTAAAGAGCTGGAGATACTGATTGGCCTGTACCTGCGCATGGGTCTTTGTCAAATGCCAGGAAATCGTGCTTACTGGGAAAATGACACAAGATGTTCCATGGTGGCTGACAACATGTCACGCAACTGTTTTCAGTCCCTGCTGTCGTGTCTACATTTCACTGACAACACTGATTTGTCAAACAGCCAAACAGAGGACAAGTTTTGGAAGATTCGTCCCTGGCTTGACCTGTTTCGCAAACAGTGCCTAGATATCACCCCAGAGGAGCACAACTCTATAGATGAACAAATGGTGTCCTTCAGAGGCACACACAACCCAATAAGGCAGTATGTGAAAGGCAAGCCCCACCCTTGGGGATTGAAAATTTGGGCCCGCTGCTCTTCCTCTGGCATCCTTTGTGATTTTGTGGTCCATCATGGTGGCACTGGTAAGAAATCCGTACTTGGCATGGGAGGTGATGTGGTGGTCAAACTGTGTGAAACTCTCCCATCAAACCAAAACTACAAAGTATTTGCTGACAGTTTTTTTTTCTTCTGCACCACTTGTGCTCAAGCTTCTTCAGCGACAGATATACTTTGTAGGAACACTCCGTAGCAGTCGCTTGGCTGGTTGTCAGCTCAATGATAAGAAAAGTCTTGCAGAGCGTAGCAGAGGATCCGTTGATGCAAGGGTGGAGGATGATGGAAGCATTGCCATTGTCAAGTGGTACGACAACAAACCTGTTACCCTGATCTCGTCCTACTGTGCAATTGAGCCTCAAGACAAAGCCAGTCGCTGGAGCGAATCAGACAGAGCATTCGTGGAGGTCAACGGGCCACACATTGTGAAGGAGTACAACACATTCACGGGAGGAATAGACCTCCTCGATGCATATGTCGCAAGGTACAAGTACCACATTAGGTCACGGAGATGGTACCTCTACCTGTTCTGGCAAACTGTCATGTTAGGACTTGTTAATGCATGGTTGATCTACCGCCGTGACTGTAGACTACTTGGTGTCCAAAAGCCACTGAAACAAAGGAGTTTCCAAGCAGAGGTTGCCACTAGCTTGATTCTTATGCATGAACAAAGGGGTCGCCTGTCACTTGATGCCACACATCCAAGACCACCACCACCCCGCAAGAGAATTCGTGTTGGAGTTCCAGATGATGTTCGCTCTGACCAAATTGCTCACTGGCCTGTGAAATGTGAGAAGCGTGGCCGTTGTAAAGTCTGCAAAGTCAATGCAACCACCACGATCTGTGAGAAATGTGATGTGCGTCTTTGCTTCACTGAGGAAAGGACCTGTTTCAAACTTTACCATTTAGCTTAGGCGAAACTGGCAAAAAAGCATACCAGACTGTTAATGATAGTTTGGAGATGGTTTCCAAGCTGTGTTTCACACCAAGTTCTTAATTCTGAACAGTTTTTGCACTATGTACATGTTTTCTAAAGTTCAGTACATAGGTCTGTTTCTCAGATTTCTATGACTACAGTACAGTAGCTTGGCCTCTGATATGACGTACCGGTAGTTATTTATTTTTACACACATTTTTGTTTTGTAAAACAAACCTGAAATAGTTATGCATTAATTGTTGTTAAGCAGTGGTATGGAAATGAAAATAAAAAGGAGAATCTGCATAATTAAAGAAAAAAACATCATTTTGGTGTTAGCAAGGTGAATACTATATTTAAGATAAACGCCCAATGTAGCATATACAATATATAGACGAAGTTATTCGGACACCTACACATTATATCTACAGCAGCTTTTATGATATTCCATTCTAAATCCAGAGGCATTAATAAGGATTTTATACGCCCTTTGCAGCTATAACACACAATTTGAGAAGGCTTTCCACAAGATTTTGCAGTCTGTCTGTGGGAATTGTTGCCCATTCATGCAGAAGAGCATTTGTGAGGTGAGGTGCCTTTAAGGACCTTGATTTGTGCACTGGGGCACAGTCACGCCGGAACAGAAAACGGCCTTCCTCAAACTGTTCCCGCAAAGTTGGAAACATACGGTTGTCCAAAGTGTCTTGGTATTTTGAGTCCTTAAGATTTCCTTTCACTGGAGCTAAGGGGTCTTGGCCAACCCCTGAAAAACAACCCCATAGCATTATCTCTCCTCCAACAAACTTTACAGTTGACACTTTGCAGTCAGGCAGGTAACATTCTAATGGTATTTGCCAAACCCATCCATTAGACTGCCAGATAGAGAAGTGTGATTCATGACTCCACACAACATGCATACACTGCTCCAGAGTCCAGTGGCACATTAGCATTACATTGAGCTTGGTGATGTAAGGCTTACACGCAGCTGCTTGTTCATGGAAACCCACTCCATGAAGCATCCGGTACACAGCTTTTATGCTTATGTGAAAGCCAGAGGAGATTTGGAACTCTGCAGTTGGTGGTGACTATTATGCACTATGCTCCTCAGCACTCAGTGACCCCGCTGTGTAACTTTACGTACGTCTGCAACTTCGTACCTGAGTTTCTGTGGTTCCTAAACACTTCCACGTTTCAATAATACCATTCACAGATGATTGTGGAATATCTAGGAGGGAAGAAATATCACAAACTGACTTATTGCAACAGTGGCATCCTATTACAGTACCACATTTGAATTGACTGAGCTCCTTAGAATGACCCATTCTTTCACAAATGTTTGTAAAGGCAGACTGCATGGCTAGGTGCTTGATTTTATACACCTGTGGAAGTGTGACTCCATAAAACCCCCGAATTCATTAAGAGGTGTGTCCGAACACTTTTGTCTATGTAGTGTATGTCACAATACAGAAAGTTGAAGTAGCGGGTAGCACATAAAAAAAATTCTATTTGGTTTGTTTTATATCCAGTGTAATTTTCCTTTAAGGTTAATTGGGTCTGGGCTGTTATTGTAACATTGTTTCCGCATATAGGCAGTATGGATTAGGAGTAGGGCTGGGTGGTATGTCACCTTTTTTTTTTTTTACAGGTATATTGATAGATTTTTAAACACAATATAGGATGAGACAATACTTTGTTTATATTGATATAGTTTGATGTTGCGTTACATAAACCATTTCTTCTGTAAAGCCATGCGAGGGTATTCATCTGTCATCTCTAACTCTCTGCACAACCCCAGCCCCATTCTCCCTCTGCATGCAAACCCGTGAGGTGTGTTCAAATTCGGCAGACTGACTTGAATGGGGTTTCTCTGAACTTTTAACTTGAAACACACTCCAATGAAATTAATCTTCTAGGCTACTAATAACAACCAAGGTATCGTTTTAAAGTTTAAATTCTTAAAAATTTTTCTGTATATGATATGTACATTTTTTTTTCTTGTCAATCTGATATCTTGTCGATGTGGTGCACACACGATATAGCTGAATGCAGACAAGCGTTCACACATCTCTAGGTCTGACACCTGGGAGGGTTCCCTGGTAGACTATTTTGTATGAAAAGAAAAAACACGCAGAAAATTTTTGTTTTGTTCATGAATAATTAAAATCTAAATATTCAGAAACGCTCCCAAACAAATAAAATACTCTGTATAGGCTGAAGAATACAAACTTATTTCTGAATATATGGAATAAAAAAACAGGAAAACACTGAAATACGTGCAAGTTTGTTGATGACTAATAAGCAAAAAGATGCCGCATAAACTTAAGATTCCAATATTTTGATTGAATAAAAAAAAACTTTATTACTCTCCGAACAAACCAAAGCAGAAACAATTATTGAATTCCTCACGAACACTGATTTAAAACACACAGAAGAAGAAAGATCATAATCTAACATACCAAAAATTAAACCCCAAACCTCCTGCCATGAATATAACCTCTGAGTGAACATGGCGTTAAGCTCCCAAACAAACAAACAAGCAAAACTTTATTAAACAGAGCTCAGTTTAAATACCAGAGGGAGAGTTTATGATGTTTTGTAGCTGCTTTCACCTTTTCTTCCTGACTTCCTCTCGCACCTAGCTTGGCTGTTGCTCATCACCATTCTTGTTGTCTTGTTGTACACCACTCAAACTGCAACACCGGTCAGATTTAGTGCTGATAAAGTCAAAGTCTAGGACAGATCATGTCTCAGACGTGCACACGTGTACCGACCATCAGCGACGGGCACGAGCAGCGATTCGGCGTCAACCGAGTTTTTTTTGTTTGTTTTGTTTTTTGTCTCTGAACTCAAACATTTGTCTGTGACTGGAAAAAATGCAGAGCGAAATCAGAGATTAATTGAATTAATGACTTCATGTTTAAAAACAAACCCAGAAATTTTATTTTCCTTGACATGGGCACTTCAACCTTATGTTCTAAGATATATCATACTGTATATCATGTCTTTTAAAATGGTCTGTTTACAGTCTAATTCATGTCACCTCATTGTACACTATTGTTTTAGCTATCGGAGAAGAAAACTGCTGGGAAGGATTACATATGTAAAGTCAAGTGACCTGCCAAAGGCAGAGAGGAACAAGCAGAGAGCGCAATGGAGAGCTGCATCCAGAAATTACAGGGAGAAAAAAAAGATGGCTGAGGCTGTGTTAGACTTTAAGGGTCAAGCTTTAGCAGCCCCTTTACCTCTGAAGGAGAAGTTTAGTCCACTGCACTGGTGTCCTCCAGACCAGTGAGCGAAGAGAATGAATACTTCCTCAGCTGGCAAACAGTGCAAAACCACTGCAAAGAAAGAAGCTTCAAACTGGGAAAACTGTACACCTTGAAGGAGACCGTGAACCACATAGATGCTTGTGCGCCATCAAGTGACTGATCTTCAGGAGCTGTGTGGCAAGTTTGTGATCGTCACCCATGATGAGCTCCCCATGGCTAGAGTAGGTTCTTAAGGTTTTACAATGTGGTGTATGGAACGTATTCATTTGGCCACAAAGTCCAGATGTTATTTTTACATGATACAGCCAAAAGTTTGTCGACACCTGACCATCACACCCATAATGTCTTTGTATGTAGTAGCATTACAGTTTCTCTTCACTGGAACTAATATCAGCTCAATATAAATGAATGTTGGATGATTGGAGCCTGCCATGTGTAGCAGTGCTTCTGGTATAAAATGAGCTTTAATCTTGCCAAGCAAGCTATCAAATTTATGTAGTTTAAGTAGACTTTTAATGGAGCTTTATTATACTTTATTGTGCATGTATTATATCTAATTTGTCCTGTGAGGGTTATATCTGATCACTTGCTTCCAAAAATGTCCCACTGCACCACTGAAACTTGCATAATAAAGCTGCACACTGCGGAAAATGTTCATTTAATGTTCACCCACGATCATTCCTTTTCTGTAATTGATGTTCACAACAGGACATGCGCAAATAAACAAAGAAAAAATAAATCAAATGATGCTCAAAAGCACTGATATCAGTTAATTCTTGGCTGGCTAGTTGGGTATGGCAAATTCATTCATTAATCTGATTTATAGACAGGATGCCACCATTGCAAATGACACATAACCACAGACTAGTGACATTTGCTCATGTATCCATGTAGGCGGTCATAGTAACGGCACAAGCAGGAGTTTGGAAGTTCAGACATAAGACATGATGGTTTTTCCAATTATAATCATATAACATAATGTACAACACTGCTTTATGATTTGTATGTCCTTAAGCATTATTATGAAAGTAGAAATAATATTGTTTGTACAGATCATATTTACCAACCAAAATGAAAGAGGATGGTACAAGCCTAATTCCAATAAAGTCAGGATGTTGCATAAAATGTAAATGAAAATGTCATAGACCCATATTTTATTCACAAAAGAACACAGAACACACATCAGATGTTGAAAGCTCATTTTGAACTAGATGGCAGCATTTACCATTTTCATCATGTGCATGCAACACATGGTTGGGGTCCTCCCTGACCTAAAATACGGAGCTAAGCTTATAACTGTCTGGGCAAATTACTAGCTAAATTACATACCTTTCCTAAAAACAGAAAATATACACAATTTTAAAATTTACTTTGCGGTACAGATTTTTGACCGCTTGGTGGAGCCCTAAGAAGACAAGTACATTTAAACTTAAAGGTAGGCCGCAATTGAATAGGCCAAAAAATGATGAACTATGTCTTTGTATGACCTCGATGGAAAAAATGATGAGGTGACGGAGAATTCAAAAGAAAGTAGGAAAAGGTAAACACGGTGCTAAGAGAATCTGACGCAGCTAACACTAGGCTAGGTAATTATGCAACAGCAGATGTTACTGGTGTGGCCAAAAGTTATGTCTCTTTAAATGTTGCTGCCAGAAGGACTTGTGGGTTGGCATGATCTCCTTTCCTTTAGTAAATGATGGTCCAGTGTACTTTATGCTAAAGAACATAAGAATGGAAACATTGAAGCATCTTTCCTGAGTATTTAAAGAATTCGACCAGCTCTTATCATGGCTGCCACTTGGATAATTCCACTCTAATAATTTCACTCTGTTAGGAACCTCCCCAAGCAAAAAAAAAAGACTATTGAAGTACAGCCCTTAAGTTCCTTACGTCGACTGTCGACTGTATAGAAAATATATGGAATTTCTCTTATGAGTTAACTAACAAATCACAAGGTCTTTTGTGTCCTAGTACATTTTGTTTTTTGTATTGGTTAGCACATAGAAATACATATGGTTCTTCAAACATTTTCACAAAAAATGAAAATTACATCAGGTTAATTCATTTAAACACTTTTCTATGACTACATAGAAGATTTCTGGAATGCATGTAAAACACAAGTCTTTACCATCTGCCAACACCCTGGATGAATTTTTGTCGGCTTATTGCTGTTTCATATTTGTAGAGAGACCTTGGGTTTTTGTGAAAGGCGCTATATAAGTCTCACTTTATTATTATTATTATTATTTTTATTATTATTATTATTATTAGTAGTAGTAGTATTAAGTCTTTGCATAACTCACGTCTTTTATAAAATTTTGAAAATTTGCACATTTCTTTTATACTCCCAGCTCAATATTATGTAATAGTCCTACGTTATGTTCCTAATTAGGTAAAATTGTGTAAAATGTTCATTTCTTTATTCAAAATATGTAATTCTTCTACAGTTTGTTGAAAATGCTCTTGTACTCCTAGATCCCATATTATGTAATCATCCTACATTATACTGCTATTTCATTTAAAATTGTATTTAAATGTGTTCTCAGCACCATGTTAAACGGACGCGTTTGTAAAAATGTTTCTACACTTCTACAGACGTCCACGTGAATTTAAAGACAGTGATGGTAAGATGCATTTACTTTAAACAATTCAGTGGCTATGTTTTCAAGCTTACTATTTTTATAATTTATAGGAAGAACAAGGGCACAGGACACAGAAGTGATGTCCTTTGTGTCCAGTGCTTTATACCAAAAATAAATCAGCATGTGACTCACTTTGACATAGAAAGTCACAGATCCATAAGACAAAGAGTTGCTGCTGAGCCAACACTCGAACTCGAAATGCATGACATCTGTTTGTATTACAGACACAGCGGACCTCTAAGCTGCTTCATTCCAGAAAGAGACCTGAATTCCTGAATTTGATCAGCACTTATTAAGATTTCACAAACTTGAGGTTGTCT
This sequence comes from Scorpiodoras heckelii, assembly GCA_028566435.1. Taxonomy (NCBI): domain Eukaryota; kingdom Metazoa; phylum Chordata; class Actinopteri; order Siluriformes; family Doradidae; genus Scorpiodoras; species Scorpiodoras heckelii. The sequence goes on from JAOVVH010000001.1 coordinate 11,167,378, forward strand.
TGGCACATACTCTCTATTAAAATCTGAAACTTTTTCAAGAAAACGTGGCTAAATTTCACAAACACCATGCACCTGAAGACATAACTGATGTTTCTGCTGAAGAAAAAAAATTTTTTTTTCACTTACTTACCAATTGTTATATAAAACACAAAAATATGCATACACATTCTAACACCATAGTAGTATTTATTCAGTATTTACTTGAAATTATGTGGCTAATCCTGTGTTTATTTTAACTTGGTGTTTTTTGTTAACAGGGCATGAATAACCAAGTCAAAAAAAGACTCAAGACTCTTCCAGCAATAGGGGAAAATCTGTCCATTTCAAAAAGTCTGTGGAGACAACTGGAAAGAAACGACGACATAAATAAAGATGCATTTTTAAAATTATGTAAAGTGTTTGTAATTTACAAAAGTGTACATAATTCATATTAAAATTATTTATGTTGAATAGACATTTTCAACTCTTGCCACCGTGTGTTTTGGTTACATGCAATAAAGTAATAGACAAATTACAAACATGTTCTAAGATTTCTTAATATTATTATTTTTTTTGTCTAAGCATGTACAGTATATAACTCTAATTTCATACAAAGTAATACATTTTCCACTTCCTGTTAACTTTTCTTTCATTTTTAACAATTTAGAAAGATCTATAACAATAAAGAGAATCCAAAAAAAAACTTTAGCAAGTTACAGAAATGTGTAATTGTGTGTAATAACTCAATTACCTAATTTTTCTGTATTCATAGAAAAAGCAGGTAATTGTTTAAATTAATGAAACAAAATTTAAACTTGCATAATTGTAACTTTAAATTGCATAATTTGCATGTTTTCATTCTCTTATAGGTGTATAAAACACCATAGAAGAATTACTAAATTACTCTATGGCAATTTTCCCTAACAAAATTACTTTGCTTTTCTGTGGCTATTTTCAAAGAAAATGAAGAAACTTTACATAATGCTTAAATTCACAAATTCATGATAGAGAAATTATATCCTTTTGAGAACGTTCCCTAGACCCCCTAGCCTCTGTTTCCAAATGGCATATATGTCAGTAAAAATGTGCATTTAAAATGCAAAATTAAATAAATTTCAGGCCAAGCACTGAAGATGCAAGACACCTATCGTAATTGTTAGAATTATTAGTACATGAATAGTATACAATGATTATTACTAGTAGTAGTAGTTGTAGTTGTTCTAACAGTATTATACTTTCTGCCATGTGAGTCTATGATAGCCCATAGAACCCCTTGTTGGATTTTGAGGAAATTTGGTACATTGATAGAGGACAGTCCAAAGTATCCAGGGCTCAAATTTGGGGGTAAATCCATCTATCCATATAGATTCAAATTCTCCCATTGCCCTTAAATTCCATCATTGGATTTTCCTACATTCAAAATTAAAAAAACAAAACTACTTTTGCGAAGTAGTTTTTGGGTAGTCCATCTAGAGATGATGGAGACACCAATTAGGGAGCATTATGTCAGAAATGCTTGGTTGGAGTCACATCAAACTTGGTATACTTTATCGCCAGGTGGAATGTTGGGTACCTACCAAGTTTTATGAAATCTGGCCACATGGGGGCACTATATCAGAAATGAAATTGTGCAAAAAAAAAAAACAATCACTGAAAAATTACAATGCCTACTGTAGCTGGGAAATTGTGAACCCTCTGTGTCAGTCATTTTGTTTTTCAGCCATGTTGGTATTCTAATTCTTTGAGTGTTTTTCTATGGTAGGTCACAGAAGCCATAATCTTCACTAGATTTGGCAGAAATGGTCTTAGGAAGAAGCCTCATAGTTTTTTTTAACATAGTTCTTTCAGTACAGCAATTTGAAATGGCAAAGAAGCCACCAAACAGGAAGTGAGGTCATATCTCTGCAAGGATCTGCCGTGTTGGTACCACACTCCTTCCTGAGGATGTGTGAACAAAATGTATGTCATTTGACAACTGGGGGGCACTGCAATAAGCAGAAACTTCTTTTTGCTTTGTAAGTGTTGTGGTGGTGTGTTTCCCTGAACAAAAATGATTCTTTTGTCAGGTGATACTTTGGGAGATCCCAAAGATGTGTGTGTGTGTGTGTGTGTGTGTGTGTGTGTGTGTTTAATGAAGAACATTTTCACAGGTCACACATTTTGTCCAATCTTCATTTGACAAATTTGGCACAGATGATCTATGGACCAAGCTTAATTACAGTCATCAAATGGACTTTTGAAATTCATTAAAGCCTAATCAAAGGCAAACAACTCAAACAGGACATGAGCTTATATTTCCATTACACCCAGCCTTTGATCAAGTGACAAACAACTTGCTATCAGTGCTTAGAGCTTGCTTTTAATGATCAGATCAAATTACCATGCACTGCTTGGCTCCTTCATTGCTGCCTGCAAATATATTTATATTTAAAATTGTGCAACCATTGTAGAAAGAATCTGTAATGTTAAGTATTATGACCATAACCTAGATTTAGGCTTTCACCTGTGTTGTTAATGTAACAGATCTCTGACATTGAGAAGTGCACAGAATTCTGGGGAAGAAAGAAAAACCCAAAACATATTAAATCAGATTAGTCTTGTCAGACTGAGCCACGTGTCCCAGATTTAAAATCCACGAACAAAAATGGCTTGAATTCAATTTGCACAAATTGAATTTGAGTGGCATCCCATTCTTAATCCATAGGGCTTAATATGATGTTGGCCCACCCTTTGCAGCTATAACAGCTTCAACTCTTCTGGGAAAGCTTTTCATAAGGTTTAGGAGTGTGTTTATGGGAATTTTTGACCATTATTCCAGAAGCACATTTGTGAGGTCAGACACTGATGTTG
>JAOVVH010000001.1:11415063-11426100 GCA_028566435.1 Scorpiodoras heckelii
GGCGGCATAGGGCGCAAGGCAGGATCAACCCTAGACAGGGCGCCAATCCATCATAGGGCACACACTCATACACACACACTCATACACACTCGAGGCACTTTAGAGACACCAATTAACCTAATATGCATGTCTTTGGACTGCATATTAGCACCCAGAGTAAACCCAAGCAGACACGGGAGACTCCACACAGAAAGGACCCGGACCACTCCACCCGGGGACCGAACCCGGGACCTTCTTGCTATGAGGAGTCAAGCGCTACCCACCGCGTCACCGTGCCGCCCTACACGAGGATTTGCATTTCCAAAACGGCATGCTGTCACAATCTAATACGAGACACCTCGGAACGTAATCAGCACCCAACTCCATCGCTTTTCCACTGTGAGATACTTCAAACGTACACGCCTCACTGAAATGCAACGCACGTGAGATTACGTTGTAACACTGACATGCCGGAAACGTGCCGAAATGAACATGAAACGCTCTGTTGCATCGATTCAATGCCGTTCGATCCCTAACCCTAACCCTAACCCGTAACAAAAAAACGGTGTGTGTGGATTTGCATTTTACAGAATTGAAATTCTGAAATAGTGTCAGAACGGAACACAAAGCACCTTAAAATGCAGTCAGCTTAACTGCATTGTGTTCCTCCGTGCAGCTCGGCGAAGGTACCAAACCAAACACAACGCACATGACTGTATTTCATCAAGGAGCAGTGCGGTATTCGTGCCACAATGAAATGTAATCACTGTCCAATCAGAATCCCCAACTAAATTAAGCTGTACATTAATCCAGAGAAAATGCAAATCCTTGTGAATTGTTTTTCAGTAAAGAGGTCAAGCGATGTGAAAAACAATGTAATAGTGGCTTTTGCTTTTCATTTTAGCGCGTATTCTGCATGTCACTGTTGAACAGCAATACATTGTGTGCGTTGCATTTCACATTTTGACACTGTGGTGATTGCTTTCTAATTTGGCACGAATTCCTCTCTATAGGATGTAATAAAGATAATTGTTTATCTATTAATAATCTATTAGAATGCTTTTTTTTTTTTTTAGTTTTGTGTTAGTACTCTGTCCTTCTATCTTCTGTGGCTGTTAGATGAGTGTCGTGGCAGGAGAGTCACGTTTTGAGAATTTAAACAGAATTTTCGTATACCTGTCATCAAACTTCGGATAGTGAAATGAAAGAATAATGTCTCGAGGACGCCCAGCAGAAATGAGATTCCTTCACTCATCTGTGATACGTATAGTTAGGAACATCAGAAGAGAGACAGAGTCTCTGGGGTGGTTTACAAGCTTGCCCCTGGTCAGCTCCTGTTCTTCAGTCTCCTGTTTAAAATGTATGGCACATCATGAAGAAGAGAATCAGACAACAGTGACCACAGACTGTTGGGCAGCTCAAGTCTTGTTCTCGGTCCATTATCTTTGTGCAGTTTTTGTGTCTGTTCTGCTTGTGCTCTCCTTCTGGTTCTCTGGTTTCCTCCCACCTCCCAAAAACATCGCATGTGTGAAAGTGTGCCAGTCCAGGGTGTATTTCTCTCCACCTCACACCCAGTGTTCCTGCTTGGGATAGGGTCCTGAGTCATGGAAGACCACCAGACATTCCAAGTCAACAGTAATCACTGTCAATTTTTTTTAACTTTTGATACACTGGTGATTAGTATTTATTACTTCTGATTTCTTACAGTGCTAAGAACGAGCCTGTATTGTCCTACTTAGAACCCTGGGTTGCATTTACTGTTACAAGCAAGTTAAACAATCTTAATGTAAGCTAGGCCGCAATGGTAGCTCAGTGGTCAAGACATTGGACTACTGATCGGACGGTTAAGAGTTCAAATTCCAGCACCACTGCTAGGCCCTTCACCCTGAACTGGTCAGCTGTATAAAATGAGATAAATGTAAGTCACTCTGGATAAGGGTGTCTGCCAAATGCCGTAAATGTAAAACACCAGGGAAAAGAAGCTTGTCTGATTTTTTTTACACATAATCTCTGACCAAATCCACTAAACACCCATGTGAGCCCGATATAACTTATGATACACGTGGATTTTCAGGCCTCTTGTCCTACATCTGTGCCTTACTTCACATATGCTCTTCTGGATGAATGGACAAAAATTCCCACAGACAGACTGCAAAATCTTGTAGACAGCCTTTCTCAGAAGAGTGGAAGGTGTTTTAGCTGCGGGGTGTGTGTGTGTGTGTGTGTGTGTGTGTCAACTCTATATTAATGCCTATGGATTTAGAATGAAATGTTATAAAAGCTCCTGTAGGTGTAATGTGTAGATTGTTTGTCTTATTTTTCCTCTGTCCCAACTATTTTTGAGTGCGTTGCAGGCTTCAATTTCTACATTTGTTTATATTTAACTAACAGAATTAGGTTTGTCATTGAAATTCTTTTCTTTGTCCTTTGTCTGTTAAATAAAACTGCAAGTGAATTGACAAAATACAGATTTCAGTTTTTATTGCATTTTTAGAAACTTTTTTTTTGGAAATGGGGTTTGTACTAGTTACAGTAGATCCTCTGGTCATGTGTTTCTATTGCAATTCATTTGCATCTTGAGTTCTCATTCTGAAATGTATAGTGTTCTTTCTGTTCGGTTACTCTTGCTTATTTCTCCTATGTTCAGGCCTAATTATTGATTGAAAATGGACCTTTTTCATTCCCTTTCTAATGGGCTCGATAGGATACGTCAGTTCAAGAGGAATTTGTATCACATTGCACAATTTCACACAATGAACCACTATCCATTGAAGAGCAAAGTAATCTAATTAACAACATAATCAAATTTCATGATTTTTTTCCAAAACATTCAATGAATTTACTTAATTTCATGACTTTCCCAGGCCCAGCAGTTGGGATTTTAAAATGTCATGACTTTTCCATGATTTCATTGATCATGGGATGTTTGTTTTTTGTCTTTACCTTTTCATTTCCCCCGTTCTGCTAATTAAGAGGTTTAATAACATATCATGCTTGAGTCCACGCAGCTGAAGCTGATCATTTGTGTCCAAATTACCACACATTTAGGATGTTGTATAACAGTTTCACGAATCAGAGAGATCTGTTTCTGTTATGTCAAATCTGCACTCATTTCTAACGACCCGACACAAGGACACCCCCCCCATACACCCTTTCATATATGAATCAACAATTGAAAGAAAGTACAATCATTTGGTTAGTGTTCAAAAATAATAACAATATGCCAAAAAGCATAACGCTGTATGATTTTAACATCATATAATATTTCCAAACACTAATGGGAAAATTTCTATACATCAGTTTATTGGTTTATTTAACGTCACATCAGCATCTATGGCTATTCATGACAGGAACAAGGTTACATTGATAGAAGTTCAATGTCAAACTGTCATGGGCAATTTTGTATCTCCAATTCACCTAACTTACATATCTTTGGACTGTGGAAAGAAACCGGAGTACCTGGAGTAAGCCCACATGGAGGACATGTACACTCCACACAAGGGGGACCCAGACCGGGGGACCTTCTTGCTGTGAGGCAACAGTGCCACCCACTGAGACACCCTCTGTACATTGGTAGGCATGTGCTTTCTCTGTGAATAAGGAATCTCAGTCACTAAATCAAGGCCTATTCTGAAACTTCGTTAGGTCAGGTAAAGTTTGTTAGCCTTTAGATTGCCTTGGAGGGCTGTGTGATTCAGTCAGCATTCCACATTATGGTTTTGACAATTCAACTTGGATATGCATGAATTTAAGCATTGGGGTAAAAAAAAACAAAAAACTTTCAGGTAGTTGTTGGGACATTCTGTACCTATGCATAGTTCAAAGGAATAAAGCAAATCACCGGTCAGTCACCATTTTCTTGTTGAAATTCATGCTGAATGGTTAAGTGACCACTCATACGACATCATTCCTATGAGCCCTAAGTGGAAGTGTGTGTCGAAAACACACAATTAGAAGAAAGGACCTGGTTACGCCAACACTTATTCAAAAAAAGAAAGGGAAAAAAGGAGTCTTAATGTATTTCAAATCCTAATGGCTTTATTATTTATTTATATATATATATTATATATATATATATTTATATATAGTTGTATATAATAACTTTCACCTCAATTGCTCGGTTAGCATTTTTTGTTTGTTCTGTTAATTTCAAACGACAGGACATAAAGAACAAGGCATTCCACATGATCATATATTACAAAAGAGTAAATAAAATTCGAAGGTGTGCACATCACACGCATACATACATACGTACATACATAATACACCTGCGTTTTTGTTAGTATAAAGTAATGAGAAATGGGCATGGCTGCGTTCACCGAGACAGAAGAGGGAAAAAAAAAAGCATAGACAGTGAGAGAGAGATAGACAGAGATAGACAGAGAGAGAGAGAGAGAGAGAGAGAGAGAGAGAGAGAGACAGAGAGAGAGTCAGGATAAATAATTGATCACATTCTAAAATCAACCAATCTGTTGCATAGTTGGAAGCAAACAGGACTGACATTTTGGCATGATAAGTTATATTTACAAAAAGGGAAAGTGTTGTGGAGAGTGTTAATCTAATGCCAGGTTTTTGTCAGCGGAAACACACACCGATAAAAGATGCTGTTTACGATCATCAATCGCTTCCTCAAAGGGTTTCCGTGCACCTTGATCGATCAGCCTATCCGACACAGGCAATGAGACAAGGGTTAACCATCTTCTGTTATTGTCACCCAGAGCTCTGAGGAAAGTGCAATTAAAATGAAAATGACAAATGATGAGTCAGAATGAAGAACAGCACACTCTTTCTCAGGTTCGCATGATCTAGTGTTTTGAATTCTCTGTCGATCAGACGTTCATAATTTGTTAACTGGTTACCTGCAGTCACCTTTTAGCCCTTAAAGAGCCCTTAAAGTGCTATACTATGTAGTAAGAACACAGACTCTGTGTCATTTGGACGTAACTGGGCAGATGTAGCTGGAGCGTAAACACACAGACTGGGGCAAAAACAAGCACTAGCAAGTTTCCCATCTGGCACAGTCATTTAAAAAAACAACAACAACAAAAAAAAACCAAAACCCACAGTGTCATTGGATGCGAAGCACAACAGCAACCCCTTGTGGAAATTTTCCGGATGTTAAACATGAGTGAGTGAGTGAGTGAGTGAGTGAGTTAGTGAGTGAGCACGCAAGTCACAGTCTGGTTCCATGAGGTGCTTCGCATCTAACAACGACAATAAAACTATACATTTCATACCATTTGAAATAATTCAGCATTACTCTTGCTTTTTTTTATTTCCCAAATAGACCTTCTCGGGGCAACAATTTCAAAATCTAAAATGGCCGACATCTCTCTTCGACAAGCAAATCTTTTCAGATAATCAACACAGTGTGGTATGCTTGACTCCATGCCGCTGTTTGGCACTTTTGTGATCAAGAAAACAGCATGCCATGCAAAAAAAAAATCTTTTTGAAACATGCAAAAAAGCCACCTTGGTAACAAATGTAAACATGACCTCATACGTGAGAGTAACCTAGGGTTACCTCTCAGACACACAGTCTATTGAAAGTAGTAAGAAAAGTTAGAGTTAGAAGTAAACTAATCCTAGCCCAAATTCATCATCAATAATTAAATATTATAGTCATATTCAGAATCTAGGAAAACAGGAAGTAAAAAATGTATGTTCAAGCACTTGGTAAAAAGAAAACACATATCTTAATGGCTATATTTTCCACCTTAAACATTGAGTACTTAGGTTTTATATATATATATATATATATATATATAGTTCTTTTAGCTATTTTATAGCCTATTTTCTTCGACTAATCAGATAGAAATATTTGCCCTTTATACAATATATAAAAGTTACTTATAGGTACTGCTTAAAACATGGCTCTGATAGAATTGGCTTTGATAAATTAAAAAAAAAAAAAAAAAAGAAAAAAAAAAAAAGAACATAATTTACATTACGAGTGGAAACACAGATCTGTGAACGTGACATTTTTTTGTAAGTGACCACAGCCAGTCACAGTAATCTCCGGTCACTGGAAACAGCATCGATCCAACCATTTTTGCCTTTTTTTCAAATCTGTGGAATCATCCTCCAAATACACAACAAAAATCACTGCTCTCATTTCACATCCGATGAAACAAAATGCTCCTTCGAGCCGCTGATGGACTGCAGAATGAGTGAAACAAAACGAACTGAACGAATGAAGATGGCAGAAAATGATGCTTACCTTCATATTCTCCACTTTGTTCGCAAAAATCAAGACTCAGAAAGCCTAGAGGCTCCACAAGTTCTTTGTTTTTGTTTCAGTTACATGGATGACTAATGGGAATGACACAAAAAGAGACGTCTGGAGCGGAATGTGGAGTAAAAGTGATCCACTCCCCAGCTCACATTACTACTGAAGGCCTGAATATCCCATGTACTCAGCAGCCTATTTACAAGTGATAAAGTACAATTCAAGCCCTCAGGTGAGCACTTGAGGGTTAAGAGTGGACAACCTTCCAAATCTGAACCACACATAAGCCTATATAATGATATAGTCTAATCATAGAGTGATCAGTGTCCACGTTCCCTGTCTATGACAGCATCATGTCAGTGTGTGTTTCTTCTGCTCTGTTAATTAGCTGAGACACGTGTGAGTGTGAGTGTGTGTGCGTGAGTGTGTGTGTGTGCGTGCGTGCCACGTGCGGCATTCATCGGGAGAACGAGTACAGGTTTTCGGGTTGGGGTGTCTCATTCAATTTGTAATCATGCAGAAACACTGAACACGTACATTGAACAGTTAAAGAGTTTTCTTTTAAGCAACACAGGACACTAGAAATACCACTCACACCAGGTTGTACATATTGCTTTGAACCACCAATTTGTTTATAAGTCATGCATGCCACATAGATGATAATTGGTTTATACAAAAATAACACCAGTGCTTATTATCATAGTCATAGCAATTAAAGAAATGTCTTTCTTTCTTTTTTCTTTTTTCCCAAAACCCTTTCACAATCGAATACAATTTTGAATGCACTCAAACGCAGGATCTCGGTTGCCTATGTGATGGAAAATACGCAGTTGGGACGGATTCCAGGTTAAAAATGCAACGTTTTTATTTACAGCTGTGGTCTATCACTCCTCAAACAACCCCAAACCCAAAGCAAGAGCTGTCAAAGAATCTCATAAACTAAGCCACGCAGTCGAATTAGCTACTGCATGCCATTTTGGGTTTTTTTTTTTCTTTCTTTTTTTTTGCGCCTCAGCAAAACGACAGATGTGTGCAATAACAAATTGCCCTTTAGAGCCAAATCGGATGGCTAACATCGAAATCGAAACTGCTGTTGATTTAACATCAGCGTACAGCTAAATGTCCAGGGATAAGATGACACGATGAGGTGGATAAAAGGACTTAAGGTTCACAGATATTCATTTAGGACATCTTTGAAACAGAGTAGTGTCATTTCAAAAACATGACGCATTTATGCAGGGGCTGGATTAAAGTTAAGTGGCCTGACGATTGTACAGAACAACACTTTGGCAGAACTTTCTTAAAGCTTTAACTGAACAAGTGTTTGTTTTTGTTTTTTTTAACACTCCATTGAACAGAGAAAATGGTGCACTAGGTGTTCATCGTTAAAAAAATTTCAAAGTTATATACGGGCACATACGAGTTCACTGTCAAACAAACTGCCATGAAATAAACTTTGTATATTAAAAGCAAGAGAAAAATGATGCCATAATATCACTCCAATGAACATAACTATTGTACATGAGGAAAATATGCATTGTAACAAGTTCAATGAATAAAATATTCCTTATAGTCACGTCAATGCAAATGTCTGTGTAACATGTACAGTAGCCAGTTTGTTGGATAAACTATAGGCTTTTGTTTTCCCAATGGACCTACACCCAAAGCCATTTCAACGAAGCTCGCTGGATTTAACGTAAACACATCATGTTCTCCTCCTCTCCTTGGCCAAAGAAAGCACTGCCCATTAAACGTGGCATAATTAGGCTGTATCTGCAAAACCGCCGTACTCTACCGCCTGCTTTGCTAAACCTGTTAATACTCCGAGCCTATACACCTATAATTTATAGAGTTTCAAAATATTAAAAAGTACTTAATATAAAAATACAGAACAGTTGTAAAAAACAGAACAGAACAGCAACATTTATATGAAATTTACAGATTTCACCAGAGTAATACATCACTTTGGAGAATAAGCCAAAAAAAGAAAAAAAGAAAAACAAAAAAACTTTTGCCAGCAGGGGGAAGTGCAGCTTTGTCTCAACTGTAGCGTTGGTTCATGAAATATTAAAGTGGTCCGGCTTCTGTCTTTGTAGGCAGTGACTGACTTTTAAAGCAAAGAAGGAAAGCAAAAATGGGATTATAAAAGAACAACCTAGAAAATATGGCTCTTAGCAAGTAGAAAAAGGATTTTAAGGGTCCGGTCTAACCTAGCTCAGTGTGGAGTCAGGATTAGAAATACGTATGGCAGTACTACAATTTGCGAATTAGAAGCAACATGGCCAAAAGCTGGCAGGACATTTTTTTTTCCTGCTCAGATAACAGGGCCTCTTACAGGATTCGAACCAAACCTAGGCTTTGGGTAGCACGATAGACTTTAGTATTTATGCCATTTATGCTGTTTACTATCTGTTGTTCTTTTGGAGGAAGAGTGTTGGAACGACTCGGATCCTCCGATCCATTCTTCTGCAAACGATCAGCACAATATTGGGTAAAGGCTAACGTGAAATGGCAAAAAGAAGACCTGAATCTAAGCTGAAAAACGACTCTAACTGCAGAAACCCGTGTACATGCGCGCACACACAGACACACACACACACACACCATACACACGGGATCGCCAAACGAACTTTCAATCATGAGTCATGTTAAACACAAAGTGGAGAAAGTTCCATGTTGGACGTCCTCTAACTTGAGTAATTCGGTTAAATCAGGGATTTTGATTACAATTTGGGGTTTTCTGAGGGTTTTTTTTTTTGTTTCTTTTGAGACTGAGATGATGAGTTGCATTGCCCACTTGTCCCATCTTGGTGAAATCACACACACTTTTTTTTGTAACTCAACGTTCAGCATAGCAGCCTTAGATATGTGCATACAGAACCCAAAAAAATGATCAAATAAACAAAGACAACCAAAGATGACCTTAATTGAAAAAGTTAATGTATTTGGAAAAAATAATGTAGTGTGTGTGGACTCCTTAAGACATTGATAGACAGCAGTTTTGGGGGAAAAAAGTGACAAAATGATTTAAACTTTAAACTATGGACTATGTTCAATGATGTACATCGGTTGTGTTTCAAATGACCATGAAATGCAAAAAAAAAAGGAGTAAAATCAGGTATGAACATAAAAGCACACTTCAAGTTGTAAATCTGAAAGGGTAAAAGTCGCTGAAATTGCAGGAAAAAAAAGTCCTAGGAACAAAACAGGACGTACAAATCAGACAACAACAACAACAAAAAGGAGAAACAAGGATACAATGTCAGTGAAGGAAAGGCTGCAGCCTCTGATCTGCCCTCTTGCGGGCGAGTTAGACTGTGCCATGCGTGCCGTCAGAGCGCCGACACCACGTTGCCGGTCGAGGAGGAGCCCGGGGGGGAAAGTGGCTCCACGGGAGAACGCTGCATGAAGGGGAGGTGTTTTGCAGGAAGGAGCTTGCAGGACGACAGGATTGGGATTGATGCATGAAGGCAAAGATGGTCAGACGGAGGACTCGCGGCTGTGGATGGAGTTGTCCGGGGGTTCTCCGCCTCCACCTCCACTTTTCCGTGGGGAGGCGGAGGAGGAGGACACAGAGGAGGAGGAAGGCAGCGGCTCGATCTCGGCGCTGCTCTCCTCTATCGTGGGCACGTGCTCCTCCTCCTCGACCCGCGGCATGAACTCAGGGTGAACCATGAAGTTGTGGATGGAGCTGTTGGACTCAAGGCCTGAGTACAGTGAGCTGCGGAAAGCGTTCACCACCTTAATCTGGGGTTTTGGGGAAACAAATGCAGAGAGAAAGGAGGATTAGATACACAGAGATTACACTTGGGCAGTCTTTGTATGGATGAAGGTGGGTGTGTCGAAGCTGCATTATAAAACCAGAAGAATGACACCATCTCGAAAAATGAAGCTGCTTGTGAAATTATACCAAACAAAATAAATAGAACATAGCACAAGCCTTACAAAAAAAACCCAAAAAACATCAAAAAGAAACCCCTCCCAACTGAATAAAGGACAACAGGCATAAACTTCAAGCATGTCACAACATCAAACACATCACAGGCACTAAAAACACCACTACACTAGACATGCTACACACAAACAGGCAGCACCCAGCCACGTGCACGCTGTACTGAACAAACATCTTCTCTTTATTCTTCTTTAACAAAGGAGGTGTTGAGGAGAGAAATGAAAAAAAAAACATTTTTAAGGAATAAAACAAAAAACATTTTCAGTGATACACACACTCACTGTGCTGTCTGGGTTGAATTTCCCCAAAATACTGAAGTTCTCAGAGAATCAGGAGGAAAACTCTTCTTACCAGTTAAACAGATCTTCACAGTGTGCTGCTTTTGAAAAACTCTGATCATGACCTTCTAGGCTGTTCTTCATACATGGCATACCGAGTTAGCTGGATTGCAATGCTGACTATTTGACATGAACCTGGATTTGCAGCAAAGGCAAGCCGGTGGCTCGGGAAAACGCATATTTCATCGAACAACGTCTGGATCATGCAATCACGCATTTAGAGGTGTTTCATATCAATAACGTGCACTGTGCAGTGAAACATGTCCCCAGTGCCAGTGGGGAAACAAAAAAATCACATCATAAGGTTTTTTTCCTTCTAATTGCAGGATTAGATCATGTTTTGGGATTGGAGCTCAGTAGTCTGAGCTATAGATGAGGATAGCTGTAAAACAATTCTCAAATGTGTTTCTTCACAACTTGTTTTGAATCAATTTATTTTCCGGACAAAAGTGTTTGATGACTTAGTAAACATTTAATAAATGCATTAAATTTTTAAAAAAACATTAACATATCAGCTGTTTCCAGTCAGTTATTATATT
>JAOVVH010000001.1:11448344-11459906 GCA_028566435.1 Scorpiodoras heckelii
ACACACACACACACACACACACACACACACACACACACACACTTATCTCTTAAATAATTAGAATATCCTGGAAAATGTCCATTTAAATCATTATGGCTTACAGCTCAAGAAGATCAGAAATCCAGTATATCAAATTATTCAAACATTTCATTTAGAGTTTGAGTAAATTACTATTCAAACAGTAAATGGCGTGTATCTTTCGGTCTAGTCCAGAACGCGCACGCACAATCCTGTCGAAGATTGCTGTCCAGAAGATGATCATCAACACACTCCACAAGGAGTGCCACAGAAGGTCACTGCTGCAAAGGCAGGCTGCTCCTTTCCAACAGGACGTAGCACCTGCCCACAGTGCCACAATGGTTTGCTAACCATGATTTTATTGTGCTTGATTGACCAGCCAACTCTCCGGACCTGAACCCTACAGAGAATTGTCAAGAGGAAGATGAGAAACACCCGACCCAGCAGTACAGACGAGCTGAAGGTCACTATCCGAGCAACCTGGGCTTCAATAACATCTCAGAAGTGCCACACACTAATTGCCAAAATGCCATGCCACACTGATGAAGTCATTTGTGGTAAAGGAGCCCCAACCAAGTATTGAGTGTATAAATGAACATACATGTCTGAAGCTGGACATTTCTCTATTGTACAACCTTTTCAGTTTGGTGTTCTGAAATATTCTAATAATTTGAGATACTGGACTTCTGATCTTCATGAGATATAAGCCATACTGATCAAAATTAAAACAAAAAAGGTGTGAAATATGCCACTTTACATGTAATCAACATAAAATGTATGACAGTTTACATTTTTTAATTAAATACTGAACCAAAGTGAACCTTTTATTAGTCATTATTTGCATTCGCATACATACTTTCCTTTATGTGCTTTTATTATTATTATTATTATTATTATTATTATTATTATTATTATTACTACTACAGTTTAGTATCAAAGCTACAGAGATGTCAAGTGTTTTGGGAAAGAAATCCGTGAAGCACTTGACATTCTCTGCACTCTAGTCTTTTAGCCACTGAGCCCTGTTTTCTCTGTGGCATCTAATTAGCTCACAAGGGTCAATTAAGACCCAAAACAATGGCTCATGTGTCATAGCCAAGCTACTATCACAAAATCAGAGTGGTGCTCGGGCCAGAAGGTTGAGGTTCCAACCTGTGTAATGCAGGCGCCGGTGAAAGCCACGATAACGGCCACGACATTGACTGTGAGCTGAAACTGCAAGAACTTGGAGATGCTGTCGTAGACGTTACGGCCCCACATCACAGCCTTTACGATGCTGGTGAAGTTGTCGTCGGTCAGGATGATGTCAGAGGCTTCCTTAGCCACGTCAGTGCCAGCAATACCCTGATGCGAGGAAGAACATACAGAAGAGCAATGTGATCATTTGTTGCGAAACTGTAGATTTTTAAAAAATAAATATTCAACCTCTCAGAAACTGCTTATCTCTAAGAGAAATCTCAAAGAATGGTGTGAAACACAAAACAAAACATCCAGTGGCAGTTCTGTGTGCAAAAATGCTTTGGTGATCAGAGAGAGATCAGAGGAGAACGGACAGACTGGTTCAGGATGACAGGAAGTTTCTGGTAACACAAATAACCACTATTCACAACTGGGGTGAGGAGAAAAGCATCTCAAAATTGCAGGAAAACAATAATAAAAAAAATGGTAACGGTAAGAGAAAATTAAAAACACTGAACCAGGTACAAAATGGATGGTCCTACTTTTTTATGTAGACTGATTTTATACGAAGTATAATTTACAATGAAGTAGTTTGTATTACCTTTATTCTATACAAGAACTTTTAGTCTACACAAATCTTGTACATTCAATCAAGAAATTCATCAATCAAGAATGGAGTAACAAGATCACGCAATTTTCTCTTTTTATGCTTTCTCAGATGCTTTATAATTAACATTATAAATGGCTGATCCTGTTCATGTTGTTGCTCCCACATAAAACTTTAAGCTTTCATGTGGCTTAATCAGACTGCAAGTGTCTTCTAAGGAAATGACAATGTCTTCCTCAGCATAAGCATGTTTCTCTGGGTTCCGGTTTTTCTCTCAGCACCCTGGAACCTGCAGGGTTGTCCCTGCATGAGTGCTGCTGCTATTGGCTGAGGATGAGAACATAGCCACGCTGAGCCAGGCAAGCACCAGGAGCAACTGAATCCTGGTGCCAAACCTAACTCTAATCAAATATGACACAGTGGCTCCAACACAGCAACCGTCAACTATGATAAATTGGTTTTTAATTACAACGTAGCTATCAATTGAGTTTTAATCACACAATAAGCATGCTGAGTAAATTTTAATGTAGCAGTGTGGTATGCTTTGGGGAATGGACCTTTACGGGAAAATGGGACCTTACACGGGAAAATTGACAAATTTGGCATAAATACTGCAGCATAAAACACTTTAAAGTTACCATAGCAAAGCCAACATCAGCCTTTTTGAGAGCAGGTCCATCGTTGGTTCCGTCACCCGTCACCGCCACAACCTGTCTGGTTCCTCCCACTGTGCTGTCAATGATGCCTGAAAAACAAGCACTCGGTCAGACCTCCACAAGGAGCGAAAAAGCAATCATTAATGGCATATTGAGCGCTGTTGTGACCTTCGTATCTGGAGGAGGAAATGAGGAGAGATGCAGTGTGATTACTATCAGATACAAATGTGAGTGCACTAAAAGGAGCACTCAAACCTGTTTTTAAGGAAGCTTCAGCTATAGTTTGGCTAATTCAGGTTTGAAATTCAGGGCCATATTTGGAAACAAAAGTGCCGCATTAGTCAAAAGCCTAATCTGGGATCAAAAACCTCACAAAGGCCAAAAGGCCTTGCAAAACCTTCAGTCAATCAAACACATAGATTTTGTTCATTGGTTTTTTTTATCTCAAAGTGTCTTTTTTAAAAACAGTACCTTTTACCTCAAAATGTCCTGCACCAAATTTCTGAATATCAAATAAAACTATTTAGGATTTTGTGTCACTTTGACTACCTTTGACCAAAGTGTGCTTGTCTGTTGGAGAAGAACGGGCTAGCACACGCAGCTTGGGCCAGACCTTGTCAAGACGATCTTGCTCCACCTAGAGACCAGGAGGACAAAAAAAAGAAAAAGAAAACGTCTAAACACACTTTGCAAAAAATTTCACAAAAATAAAGGTAAAATACTGATACTAATCTTGTGAATAAATTCGTAGTCAAACACCAGAAACCACATTTATCCATCTGCTTTGCTAGCACCTTTCGAGATCAATCCACTGAAGAAGAATCCATGTGTTAAAATAACAGTTTATACTTTTAACAAAGCCAGTGAACATACTGATAATGAATAATAATTTTATATGACTCTGATGTTTATTTGGATAAAAAAAGTATTAGAAACCAGGGCAAACTGGTTTTGATCCGACAACAAATTATGAATTTAACTACCTAAATCAAAAGCTTAAGTCTGAAACACACTCTACAGTGGATAAAAAAGCTCTACACACCCCTGTTAAAATGGCAGGGTTTTGTGATGTAAAAAAAAACCCACTAAAACAAATCATGTCAGATCTTTTTCCACCTTTAACGGGAAAACGCAAAATATACAAATAAAGAGAAAAACAATCAAGATTTTTTAAAGGAAAAAAACCCTTGCAATAACCTTGTTGTATAAATATGCAGACCCCTAATCTAATAATCTGTTGAAGCATCTTTTGATTTTTATCACACTACTCAATCTTTATGAGATGAGTCTATCAGTGTGGCATATCGTGACATGGCAATATTTTCCCACTCTTTCTTGCAAAAACATTCGATAACTGTTAAATTGTGAGGGAATCTCCAGTGAACAGTGTGCTTTAAGCCACCCCACATATTATTAGTTGGATTCAGGACTGGGCTCTGGGCTAGGTCATTCAAAAACATTGATCTTTTGGATAAGCCATTCCTTTGTTGATTTGGATGTGTTGATTTGGACGCTTTGGGTCAAATTTCTTTTCCTCTTCAGCTTACTAACAGACAATTGAAAGTTTTTCACTAAAATTGACAGGTACCTGTGTGATGCTGCCACCACCATGCTTCGCTGTGATTATGGCATTCTTTTGATGATGTGATTTTTTGCATCTTCTGGAATTATGAAATTATTATAACTTTTGGAATTTGTCTCATCAGAACATAAGACATTTTGCAACATGGTCTGGGGTGATTTAGTTGGGCTAAAGAAAGGGTTTCCATCTAGTCATCCTACCCCAAAGCCAAGACAAGTGAAGAATACGAGAGATTGTTGCCACATCCAGAGAGTAATAAGTACTTGTCAGCTCCTGTAATGTCACTGTAGGTCTCTTGGCAGCCTCCCTGGTAAGTTTTTGTCTTGTTCTTTTGTAAATTTTGGAGAGACGTCCTTGGCTTGGTAATGGTACTGTGGTGCGCCATGTTCTCCACTTCTCAACTAATGTTACGGAAAATCTTTTCTGATCAATATTTTTTGACATGTGAGATACTGTACATGACGTCCAGAAGATCCTACAGAAGCAGCTGATCTTTATTTAGGGTTAATCACAGCAATTTAACTGACTGCTTCACTATAGGATAATTACAGTTGTGGACATGAGAATGAATATGACTGCTTCATCATGAATACAGCCACAGTCCCAATTATAAAAGGGTGTGCACACTTAGGCAAAGAGCTTATTGTAACTTTTTTATTTCTCCAATTTTTCCCTCAAATATATCTGTTCTAATTTCACAGTGAGAATGGAAAAAGTTCTGACATGATTTAACTTTTTTTAACTTAATTTTTTTTTAACATCACCTGCCATTTTAACAGGGCTGTGTAGACTTTTTATAGCCACTGTATATTTTGTAGAAGTCTGGGAAAGTCGTAAAGCTAGATGTCAGTGTGGCCAAATTCTGACAAAAATAAAAACACATTTAGTTTTTTGCCTATAACATACTTTTACACCTATATTTAAACAAAACAAAGGTTTATGGACATCAAACTGTGTGGCTCAGCACACCCAAATGTGCTTTCTGAACATCCCATTCCAGATTTAGTCCCTGCTTTGCTGTTATAATAACATTCACACCACTAGGAAGGGTTTCAGACTTTGGAGCATGGCTGTGGGGATTTGTGTCCATTCTGCCACAAGGGCAGTGGTGAGGTCAGTCGAGGTGGACTGGGGTGCAGTCTGTGCTCCAATCTATCCCCAAAGTGTTCAGTGGGGTTGAGCTCGGGGCCTAATAGTCTAAAAGGTTTCGCTGCTGTTAAAATTATACATGTCGCAGTGGGCAAATTGTAATCTTTGAATGATAATTTAAAAAATGGGAAATTGAACAAACAGAACAAATTATCCATTGCATAAGTATTCACTCCAGTGGATCTGAAATCATTAAATTACTTCTGCTGCAACCAGGTGCCCTCTGAAGTTGCATAATTAGTTAAAAGTCCAGCTGTATGCCATCTGAGCGTCACATGATCTCAAAATAAATACACCTCCTCCTGGAAGGAGCCAAGGGAGCATACCTAATCATATATCAAATCTTCCTTTCCCAATCCCACACGGACTGCCTAAAGATCACCATAATGCACAGCCTAAAGATACACTTAGAAACCATGAAGATGGCTTTGCAACTGATGTATGTAACCTTTCTATGATGGCTAGGACTAACTGCTACGGACAGTTTTGACTCCATCAGTCAAATCTCTATCAGTGAACAGTTTATAACTTCAACAAAATAAACTGCATGTTAATGAATTCACTGGTTACAACTGCAGTAGAAGGAATTATTTATTATTTCACTATCTGGTGTCACCCAAATATGGATGGGTTCCCTTTTGAGTCTGGTTGCTCTCAAGGTTTCTTCGTCTTATCATCTCAGGGAGTTTTTTGTACAAGTTAAAAGTCATGTCTGCATTTTATGTCCACTGGTAAAAGCACTTTAGAAATAAATAAATCATTTTAAATAAATTTAAAAATAATAATAATATTCTGAACTTCCTGCAGATCACCATTAAATCCATTATTTAAAAGAAATGGAAAGGATGTAGCACAACCGTGACTCTGCCTAGAGGAGTGACTGGGTAAGGAGGGCATTAGTCAGAAAAGCAACCATGAGATCATAATGCACAAGACCAGAGTCCTTTTTTTCCCACATAATGTCTATAGAGTGCGGATAGTGTGGAGCTATAGAGTGTGGATCTCAACAACCATAACTGATACTTATACACAACTTTATCCGATTAAGTTTGTTATGATTAAGTTATGATTAAGTTTGCTCTCTAACAAACACCGCCGGGAGCAGATGTATTTATATTGATATCATGTGACACTTTAATAGCACACACTGACTCAAGTAATTACGTGACTACTTATAGCAACTGCTGACAGCAGAACTAATGTAGGGCTTTGACAGAAATACCTATGTAACCACAGTGTCAAGATTTTATATTCGTAAATCATTTTGCACACTATCTTGCCCCATTATCTCATGAGTCATGACATATTGTACAATCCCAGGTCCATTTTTTGTCCAGGTTGGATCAAGGTTCAAAAAGGGTGAATACCAAGGCATGGTATAAAACCATGGACTTTAAGTGGGGATTTCTTAATTTGAGAATCTGACAGGCCTTATAAAGCTTTCATGGATGATGATTATTAGCTTAATATCTTTTACTGATTTTGGCTTAGCAGCGGGATTTCGTTATGCTTCCTCACCTCTCCTTTGTCGTTGCGGATTTGTTGATTAAACTCTTTGCCTTCCAGGCACAGAAATTCTTCTCCAGGCTGCAGGATGCCGCATTTGGTAGCAATGGCACGGGCAGTGTTGATATTGTCACCAGTAACCATTCTCACCGTAATGCCTGCTCTCTGGCACTTAGTAATGGCCTCTGGAACCTACAGAGGAAGACGCAGTCACTAAATGGAGTAAACAAAAAGGATTAAAGCGAGTAAAAATAAATGCTCTTTGAATCTATATTCACAAGCCATGCATCACAAGTCTGGAACAAACCGATTTGCCTACATGAAGACACCTGAGGCGGATAGAAGGATTGAACAGGGTTATGAAGCTAAGCTGAGGAGCAGCAGGACTCCAAGGTTATTGATTTGTCTCAGATCAGTGTGCTGTCTAGCTCTGGGTGCCTTCTTGGGAATGAGTGTGGGTCGGGTCTCTAAACGGTAGGTGGTCAGGGTATTTTAGTCGCTCTCTGTGTGTCGCCTTGCCAATCTGTGCTGCTCACTCAGCCAAAGGGCTGCCAACACATGGAGAGGCCAAAGGGTGGTGTGTGTATGTGTGTTTGTGCGTGCATGTGTTTGTGTGTGCGTGTACGAGGCGTGGTGCAGTCCTCTGTAATTATCCGTGCTCAATCTTGTGATGAATCACACCATACCCCTTATTAGAACCAATAAGCCCATTTATTTATAGATGATTAAAAAGCTCACAGTATGTGCACAGTGATGTCACGTGTAGTCTACTAAACCAATTAACGTCAAAGAAGGTCTTGGCTAAACTGTATTAGACTTTGAATTGATAGAAATTCATTAGGTTGGGCTGCAATTTCTTTGACTTGACCATTCCAAGTTGACCAAAGGTCAATTAGTTTCATTCCAGAAAAAAAATATATGCCCTCGACTCTTTATCTGTCATTATACAGTTACACATGCTAACACATCTCTGATTAGCATCCTGAGTCTGTCACCTCTAAAATAGCTGGTTCTGTGTCTTATTTTAGTCATCTAGTCATCTTTGCAAAAACTAAATGACTAGAGCGGAAATTCTATTTCTCTTTACCATATTTGAGTCACAACATTTTAGACTATTTTATTCATGCTGATACACAACAGCGGACGTTGTATGAAACCATGCTGCAATAAACAGCCATTTCCAATAAAGAAATGCGATGCGATGTAAAAAATTCTTAAAGTACATTTGTGTGGATGACCTGGTGGCAGACAGAGCTCAGCAAAATCAATGCTTCTGGAACTGAGAGCGCGCAGCATGGAAGCTCATGTCTGAGCTCAATGAGCAAGTTTCCTCAGTTGGAGGATGTGATGTCTACATAAGCACCTGGGAATCAGTTTCCTTGCACGCAATGATCATCTGACTCTAAACTAGTGATATGTTGGATAGTGACACGCAACCTGCGGCACAAAACTTGGGCTTTTTTGTATAATGCTGGTCATGAAGGAATTCACTGAATTCAATATATTCCACTGTGCTAGAGAAGTCAACAAGTCTATGCTATCTCTAATCCACACATTGATCTGATCCTCTTAGCAATTACTTAACTTTTGATTTGTGTACCTAGGCAGGTTTCCAGTTAGGTCTGATAAAAGACAGGCAACTAAAATAGACTGAATCCATTATAACAGGATGGGGGTGTAGCCCATCAGCCCACAATTATCTCCATTATGAGCTGTTAGCAACTAACAGGTTGGGCTCAGTGATGCAAAACTTGTATAATGATGGCGAAAAAGCTGCTTTGAAGAGCAAGCTCAACTGGGAATCCTCGCTCGTGATGCTTCAGCGGCTTTGGAGGTAAAGATGTTCATCAAAGTTAAACGATGACAGTGCAAGCACAGGATGGTCGAAATTCTAGCTTAGAAAACTACACCAAAGCAGGTATCAGTGCAGACATCTTGGCAAGGCAATAAATTCTGACCTCTGGACGGACAGGGTCTTCGATTCCCACCACGCAAATGCAGGTGAGATCTGCAAGTATATCAGCCTCGTTGTCCCAGTTCGGCTCCTCGCCCGTGAATTCCCTCGTAGCTACGCAGATGGTCCTCAAGCCATCACAGGCCATGGGTTCGATCACTTTCCGCACCATCTCATCTCGGTCCTTGGGCTTGAAGACCCGAGGCTGACCTGCAGCGTCCAGAATGTAGGAACACCTGGCACGGACGCCAACAAAGAGGGTTTAATATTACACTGCAATCAGGGCTCTAAATAGGTGCTCAAAACAAATAGTGGCTGCTATCCAGTACTACACATAGAGAACAGTGGATATAAAATCAATATCGCTTGAGTCCATTAGTAGTGGAGACTACAATACTCCGTGACTTGATGTAGCACAAAAACAGAACAGGACCTGTAAGAAGACGAGAAATGAAGTCTGCTTACTTGCGGAGGATGATCTCCGAGGCACCTTTGCTGTACATGCGGAACCCTGAGCCGTCTGGTTTTTTCAGCACGGTGCTCATGCTCTTGCGTGATGAATTGAACGTGTACACCTTGTAGAGCTTCTCCTCAGGAACCTCATCTCGGATGGGCTGGTAATCTCGCTTCAGTTCCAGAACCAGTCCCAGGAGGGCACATTCGGTCTTATTACCCACATGCCTTGGTAGACCACCTTCCTGCTCTGGAGGCTACAGAGAATAGATAGATAGACAGGCAGATAGTCAGACAGACAAATAAATAAATACAAAAATATTTAAAACAGAAAGACTATTTGGAAACAGCTGAAGTTAAAGAATGAATAACTAAACAATGCAACCAGATTTACAACAGTTTCTGAAACACTGATTTACTTCTTACTTGCACACATACACTGAAGTACCACAAAAACTGGTATAATACTCAGTACGTCCCCCACGGGATCTTGGAAGGAACATTGCATGGTCCTCATGCTGATATTTGTTGAGGCCCCACCATTGAAATCCGATGTTACCTGAGGCAGTGTTACACGCCTATAGCGTGAAATGATTCTTGCCATCTGACATTTTTTTACGGCCACACTGCTGTCATAACTTTGAGGTTTTGCTGGAATTCTTGTAGTCACGGTACACCGTTGAAATGCTCATATGTGAAAATCCAAACTTTGCTTCTACCTCTGAATTGCTATGACCCATCTCACGAGCTCAAACTATTAAACCGCGTTGAAAATCGCAAAATCGTGATAACTTACCATTCTCACGGCAGAAACAGCTCTAGAAGCTTCCATAGATGTCCATCACTTTATATACACACTGGTGGATGCAACCAATGACGTGTATAGGTGGTGTTGCAATGTATTTTGCATAGGCTTCAGTGTACGTTGATTAGTGACAATTCCCTTAGTAAAGTGCACAGCACATTCCCGACACAGCTCATTTGCATTTTGTGAGACCCACAAAACTCAAAAGCAAAAGGAAAGGCACTTCTGACTCACATCCATGCCAACAAATATACTTAGCTGTGTAATGAAAAGCAGGGTACAAACTAATCATCACTTATTACAATACATATTATTAATATTAATTATTTATTACTAATCAATTATTACATTACATAGGAAAACTCCTACTTTTCATTTGTCTCCAGTGTCTCTGTCGACATGCTAGACCCAGAGTGCTGCAAAGCATTAAAAGAAGATGCAGTGGAAAATGGAACTGATTTATAAGCCAGCTTTCATCCTCTGGGGAAAAAAAACTCATACTGGTCTTTAAACGTCCATTTCCTCAGAAGCAAGGCGTGTAGTGCTAAAGCTTCCATCAGACAGGGCTGGATTAGACCAGCATCGACCTAGCAGAACTAAGTATCTGTTTTTGGTAGAGGCTTTAAAGCACTTCTATAAGGCATTCTGGATAAGCGCGTATGCTTAAATGTTGTATACGTGGATAAATAAGCAACGTCAATTTATATATAAATAATAAATAAATAATAGTCTGCAGAACTTATGTGATCTAAAGCCAATCAACTAACATTAGTTAGCCTTCTTGTGTGTAAATTTAATAGACATGCCACCTCTCCAGGAACTTCCAGGAGTCTCCTGCATATTGATAATGAGTGAGTGGCTGAGAAAAAGGTCAACAGAGTCTGAGACAGAAAGCAAGAAAAGGAGCAAGAAAGTGACAGAGAAAGCATCCTGATTGGTTTCTCTCTGTGCTAAGTAGACCCATCAGTTTTCTGCGCGGGATTGACAGTTGACCTATCTCTCTCTCTATCGCTCTCTCTCTCTCTCATGCTCTCTTTTTCATTGTCCATTACTTCAGTTCCCCAAAAACGGAAAATATGAGCCGCACTTTACCCCAGGCTACACGAAAATGTGCCCCTGCATAATAGGGGTGAAAATTACATTATGACAGTGTTGCTCGCTGCACTGTTTGCAACAGTGACTTTGCTATTGGCCATGTTTGGATAAAGGATTATACAGAACATGCTGAGTGAGTTTAACAGGCGTCATTCGTTCATTAACATAGCTAACATTATTTATACTACCTAGCTAGCTGCTAGTCAGCTACTATATTGATGTTATACTGCTATTGAGCTCCCTGTACACTCATTTAAAATTGTAACAGAAAAAATACTATAATATATAATATAAAAAATATAATATAATATAATATAGGGTATAAAGAAGGTCCCGGGTTCGATCCCCAGGTGGAGTGGTCTGAGTCCTTTCTGTGTGGAGTCTGCTTGTCCTCCCCATGTCTGCATGGGTTTACTTCGGGCACTCCGGTTTCCTCCCACAGTCCATAGACATGCATATCAGGTTAATTGGTGTTTCTAAAGTGCCCCTAGTGTGTATGTGTGTGTGTGTGTGTGTGTGTGTGTGTGTGTGTGTGTGGTGTGCGCTGTGTCAGTCCGA
>JAOVVH010000001.1:11462366-11478193 GCA_028566435.1 Scorpiodoras heckelii
TCAGGTGTTTCTCCATCGGGATCAGATTCTGGGTCAAACTGAAAAGCTTGAACAACTGCGTGTCTATGAGCCATCGCGATACATCGGAGGTAAACATTAAGTAAACATACCGTGGCCGCCAGGTGGTCAAGGCCACGTCCCCACCCTCCACCTTGGAAAGCTCATTGTGGGACCGACTCGAAGTGGCAATAATTCTGCACCAAGGCTGAATTTCGGGAAGAGACTTCAGATACAGTATTAGGGGACCACTAAGGCCTATACAAAAGCATAAAAAAGTAGCATGTCATGGGACCTTTAAACAAGTTCCGAATTACTAGATTATAGTAATTATGTAGAGTGAGTGTAATCAATTCACATAGTATTAACCTAAAGCAATTACATGATGAAGTCTCATATCATATGAACTAGGATATTAATTTTAGGCGATTAAACCTGTGCAGTAGACTAGCACAGTGGCAATGTGTCGTAGGTTCGAACCTCAGTTCAGGTAGAGGTATGGAGTTTGATTTTATTCAGGGCTTTGAAAATACATTTGCAAATAATGTCTTGTTGCGTACTCAATAATCCAGGTAACTAGTTCTCAGAAAGTGGAATCAGTTCATCCGGACACAAAGTTTAGTGTGAAGCTATGTAAATAAGTCTTCACTCTCGGCTTGCTGTAAACAACCCCAACCTTATATGCAGGACATTTGCATAATGACTGAAGGCAGCACCGTTGCATAACAATGAAACCGGTGGTAAGATTCATATACCAATCACCATGACCATTCACAACGAGCTTAGACTGAAGAAGTCAATCGGACGAACGATGACACGTATCTTCACACTAAACCTTGTGTCCAAATGAACTGATTCACTTTTCTGGGAATGTTAAAAAAAATAATAGAGGTACAAAAATAAATTGTGTTAAAGTTGCTCAATCCAGTCATGTGGGAACAATGTACATATTTGAATTAAGTAAATTCAATTAGTTTTTTTTTTGTTTTGTTCACCACTTGGTAAAATGCAGATGAGCTATCATTCACGAACGTCCACTAGGAAAATGTAGTTACTACCGTCTGCTACAGTCACAAGGCTAGTCTAGTGCATTGTAATTGATTTAACAAATATGCATTTTATTCCTTATTGAATTGGTGCGTCAATGATTTGAGAGTCAGAACCGTGATATGTAAATTAGGGTAAATTGATTCTTGGTGCTGCCCTATCTGAAAACAACAAAACAAGGACATTAAAAAACAGCTCTCTCACCAGGATCTTGGTGGTGTAGGCCGAGTTGATGGAGATGCTGTTCACCATGAGCTCCAGAGTCTCAGGTTTGATGGCCTCAGGCTCTGGAACCTTCTTGTAGTGTGTGTCACCTATGTAGGCCTGCACCACGGTCATGCGGTTCATGGTGAGTGTGCCGGTCTTGTCAGAACAGATGGCTGTGGCATTGCCCATGGTCTCGCAGGCATCCAGGTGCCTCACCAGGTTGTTGTCTTTCATCATTTTCTGTTGAGGGAAAAAAACAGAGCGTGACCCAGTTTGAGCAGAGTGATGGCCCTCGGCAGCAGGTAAAATTCCATGTTACGGGCGTGTCAATGATTTAGCCCAGAAACTTGCGTGGTTAAGATCTCTGCCGTTAATGTAGCAATGCCTTCAGTCAAGCTGCATTAATGTAGTATAAGTAAATGCTACTTACCTGTTAACATCAATCACACGACTTAATCTGTAATAAGCTTTTTATATTTAGTTTGCACACTTAACCTTAAATATTAAGTGGTCAGGGTCAGCATTATAGCTGAGAAAAGCTCAAATGTTTTGATGGCAAAAATTGGGCATACAAGTTATACAAGCTTGTTTGTACCACAGGAAGTAGCTAGCTAACTAGATATCCACATTTACTAAAGTTAAATGTGTATTATGTTGCACAGCGTCAATGTGTTTGGTTTATAGATTTTTTGGTTTATAGAGAATTTTTAGCTGAAAAAAAAAAAAACAGTCCTTCCACATCTACCCTATAGCCATGATTTGGTTCTGTCTGATTTCTTCTTTTTCCTCCCATTTTTCAGAGGTGTCTGGGATTTCATGTGCTTGTTGCAGCTGATTAATTATTTAGAGAACCTGAAGAATCACTGCCCACCTGACAGTTGTTGAGTTTCTGTTCAGCCTTAAACCTGATTTACAGTTGAGTTTTACAGTTTCTTTGATTCTTTTCTACAGTTTCATGGGCATTTGCTTTGGCAGATCAAAATGTTTTATAACGTCCTGGAAAAAAAAACCCCAAAAAAACAAAAACAAATCTACTATAGCAGGAGCGTTCCAGTAGTCAGTACTACTGTAAGAGTAGTTTATAATGACAGTGGTTTAATGACTGCTTCCATGCTAACAAATGTTATATGTGTAAAGGGACATATGTGTAATATCTTATATATAGTATAAATAGCAGTTAGAAGAAAATGGATTCATTGTATTGACAAAATCGATGAGAATGAGGTTTGTGTGCATATTTGATAGTAACAGTAATCAACATTTAGTAATGCTCACATACATTTTGAAACAAAACTGAACAAAAAATCAAAAAGCTCATGAAATATAAGAAATTATAGAACTTGGAAGCTAAAATGTACACCTACATATTTTTAATACATTTAAAGGCTGCTTACTGAATCAATAAAGGAAAATGTAAATATGGGACTTTTAATCCAGTGCATATAGTACAAACCCTGCTGTATCAAGAATCTATCCCAATTCGATTCGTTCATATTAATGCTTGAAATTCAGCTTTAAATATACATAGCCTTTGAACAACTGAACTACGTAGATCTGAAATATAAAGTTCAAACAAAAGTTTTCTTTGTTACTCTGCCACATGTTCATGTCGTCCCAGAACTGGGGTAATTACAATATGATGGCTGGGAGATTCTACAGAGCTGATTGTGTCCTTGAGCTGTTTCAACAGAAACCTTACGCAACCCCGAAGTCAAATACAATGTTAAATGACACTTTTTATTATGCAGGAAATATCGGAGAGTTATGCATTAATCCAAATCCAGACATTCTACTCCTAATCATTTTAATAGCGAGATAGACCTTTCCACATTTTTTGCCCACTGAAAATGGCCATCATTTATCAAGCTGATATGAACTAATTTAGTCATAGATCGCTGGCAGGAGCATTAGTGCAAACAATACTGTATCCATGAAAATCCAATTAGTTATATGTCCTGTGAGAGCTCCTGAGTTTGTGTGTATTTAAAAAGAGACTGAACTTTGAACGATAAGCTTCAAATCATACAACCTGTGAGTTACTGGAAATTTATATACAGATTACACTGTCAGTTACACACAGAAGTTTAATGAAAATATGTAGGACTCAGAAACTAAATTCAGAAGAAATACATAAATTAGGATAAATAAGAGTAGTCAGAAACGCGTTGGCATATTAAAGAAGACCGAGTTAGTGTATGTTTGTGTTAGCCGATGCACTGCATTGGCTGAGCTGCATTACTTCAGCCAGTGGCAATGGACATTGGGAGCAAACAAATCGGGTCCAGTGGGGGTGAGGGTGTGTACAGATGTGATTTGCAAATGCTACAGCCTACTTGGATGTCTTTGCTTTGGCAGGAGAAGGAAGCGATCTGGAAAACAGATCGCTCTAAGGGCACAGAAAGATTATTACCAGCAGGCCTAGACCAAAATAATTTTTAGGAATTTACTCTTATGAATTCGAAACTGCGTGGGCCATCAATAAGGATTTCTTTATCAATGTTAAGAAACAAATGGTGTTTACTGTTGTTGTGATTAAATGCACAACTTTTAGGCTGATGAAAAAGACCATAGTCATGCACGGCTTACTGCTGTTATGTTAGCAAGACCATCTGAAGCCATATTTTTTTCTATTAACCTTACACAAAGTCTATGATAGATAAATTCTATTCATTGTTTATTTACTAACAGCAGCAAAATGTGGTTCGGGCAAACAGAACTGCCTTCAGCGAATTTAACTGCATTCATTTACTGTCATTATACATTATATGAAATCAACCCATATAAGCTAGGGTTGATGATATTACACCCGCCGCTTAGAAATACAGCAATTTGATTAGCTGATCACATGATGTACATGATGTTTGTGATCATAAAATGAGATCTAAGAGATGGGATTCCACAGAAAGTAAGAACGTTGCATAATATTTTGACAATCAGATCATATACAGAAATTGACAATGTCAATGGTGGAGGACTTAATGATTTGCATAAATCAAGAAAAATGTACAATAAAATATAGTCTTTTTTTGGAAGTCGTGGGTGGATTAGCGGGATCTGATACTGGGGGGAGGAGGTGGGGTCTTCCCCTATTTTCTAAGCCCCTGACTGTAAGATTTAGGGTTGATTTAAGGCACTCCAGGCTTAGGAGGTGCTCTTTCACTATATAGTATCTTTGTCACTTTCAGATCTATAAATTAGGCCCAGTGACGTGAACACACCATTAGGCTCCAACCCCTAAATGTGAGTGCAAAAGGAATTTCTTGACTGTTAGTGGAGCCCAATTTATTATGGGTAGAATCATTGTGGAAAAACCACAATAACACCATCGCATTGTTTTTATTTGGCTCACCTTGACGGAGTAGGCGAGTGAAATGGTGACTGCAAGCGGAAGCCCTTCGGGAACAGCGACCACCAGTACCGTTACACCAATGATGAAGAACTTGACAAAGTACTGAATGTAGATAGGTGTGCATTCGGCCTTCCACTCTCGCCCCTGCACCCCAAACGTATCGATCACAAAGTATAAGATGAGGATAATGACGGTCACGGCAGACATGATGAGACCTGCAGAGAGGAAAAGCAGTTAAAGGACAGTACAGCCCTAGAGGAATGGAATGAACAGGAAGCTGTGTTCACTGACTTCTTTTAGCCTCAGTATTAACAGCTGTGTACCATCTGAATCTGATTTTATTAAGACATGCTGTAGAAAGTGAGAATAATGTGGAGCACAGCTCAAAGGCACGGTCTGTTTTTATGCTCATTGACACTGTTTCTATACCCAGTAAGTTAAATAAATGTACTGAACCAGGAGAGTATGACAAATGAACTCATTTGCTGAGTTTGTGTGGTCAGGATAATGCAAACAAGCAGTCTGTTCATGTACAACCTCCCAGGAACTAATTAATATAAATATTCTGGGTAGTACAAAACAACAGGAGAGCTTTGATTTTGGCCAACTCGTGTCATGCTGAGAAGCGATTATTATGTTAAATGTAATTCTATGCTGATGAACGTCTACTTCTTTCCACACTCTTAATTTCCCTCTGAACAGAAATCCACCTGGAACATGCTGGAATAATATAATTGCATTAGACGGATTACAAATTAGTACGGTTTATATTCTCGGACCTGCTTTTCCGATCTGCACAGCCAATCTGGTCAGCTTGCCCTGCAGTACAGACTTCTCCTTCTTCGTGACGTTGACCTTCTTCACTTCTTTCTCCTCTTTCTCCTCGCATTCAGCTCCCTCCTCACTCTTCAGAGGCTGGATCTCCAGAGCGATGCCATCCTGGGTCTTAGCTGGAGGAGAAAAAAATGGGAATGAAGGAAGAGCATGCAAAAAAAAAAGAAAACAAAAGAAAACAAAACAAAAAAACAGATAAAGGAGAAGGGATGAAGGGCAGAGGGGGAAAAAGTAGGCAATTTAGTGATGGTTGGAAGTCAAATAGAGTCAAATACTTTTTTTGCCAAGTTAGTGGATATTAATGGAATGATTTGGCTTACAACAAGCTGTTATTAAAGCAAGTTACTTCTGAACATGAATGGAATATTAAAGAAAGGCATAGAAGTCAAAGCATAACACTAAGCATTCCTATTAATGCTGCTTTGTAGTTATAACACTACCAATCACTGATCATAGCATTATATCTTTATACTTTCCAAACTCAAATAGTTATCTGAATGAGATCTTTTGAAAATGGGCACTGAAGTCTAACTTCATTTTACATTTTAGTCTGCTCAGGAGATGGTGTTTTTAACATCTTATCTATTCACTGTGGAATGACTTTCCACAATTCATTGACTCTGCTCTTGCACTACTGGGTGATTCAGCGCTGCTGCCTCATTTAACCTAACCAAATTATTCATTTTCTAGACTGATATTGGGGACCAGGCACTGAACAAAAGACAGATACGATCAGGGTAAAACCCCTTTCACAAGAACACTTATCGCTGTATCTTAGAGTTCAACTGTCATAATTTAATTGTTCCTCAGACAGACCTATTGCATTACTGGACGTCTGACTAAAATAGAAGCATAATGGGATCTAAGATCCAATTCAGGCTTTGTTGCTATGGTCAAACATTGATCCCGTCCCCCAATTTCCTGCCTATCTTTGCCGTGAGGGCTGCTGGATAACTGTACGGTGTAAAATTATCCAGGAATGTCATTTCCATTACTGAAATGGGAGCATATGAAAATTAATGAGTCCTCGAGTAAAACAAGGCACTTAAAAGGAATACAAGGCACCCTGAAGGCTGAGACTGACGGACTGACAGCACGCATGACGAGGAGGGAAGGGGGCGAGTGTGTTACAGACTCGACAAAATCCAGACTCGATAAATAACCAAAAGATAAATAAAAAATTTTAAGAAATTAATCATGGAAAAAAAAAAAAAAAAAAAAAAAACACAACGAGATATACAATAAGCACGAAAGGACAACCAAGAGGAAGAAGTAGCTGGAAATCTGGAGCTTGTTTTAATTCTTAATTTTAACTGATGTAAAGAAAGGAGAGAGAGACAGAAAGAGAGAGCGAGAGACAGAGACAGAGAGAGAGAGACAGAGACAGAGACAGAGACAGAGAGAGAGAGAGAGAGAGAGAGAGAAAGAGAATAATCACACAGTGAATGTGGGATACAGTGTACGAGACAGCATGGGTTCCTGAGCACACCCTGGAAGGAGGCAACAGTGAGACACAAAAAAACAAAAAAAACAAAAACAAAACCAAAAAAAAAAACCAACCAAGAAATAGATGAAAAAAATAACGATTTACAGCCCACCAATTTAGCAAAGGGTGCAACTCTCATTCACCCGACCCCAGAGCTTCTGATTCATGATATACAATGAATGCAGTTAACGCCTACTTAATAAAAAAGTGCACAAGTAAGATGCAAGCTTAAGAACGGTGAGAGGAATGAGTCTATACAGCTTGTCTAAATCTCTCAGTGTGGATCATGAGTGCGCTTCTGTCTGAAGCAGATGCTCTGTCCACAAATGCAGGCATGGAGTGGGCGGAGCCTGTGCAGGGTAGATGGAAAACCTCCATCCTGAAGCACATTTGGTGCAAATGTATTGGTTGATGTTGTAGTGGATGTTTGCCATGCTGACATCAGAAAAAGAAGGGGAATAACATTTCAACAACCTGAATCATATGAGATCATGGTCAGGCTTCACTGTTATCTCCTAAAAACGTCATTTTCCAATGACATGGCTACTTTCACACAGACAATTTTGTCAGCAAACAGGCCTTCAATGGAAAAGTCACATTGAAAATGCTTATACTGAAATATTTCTGATTCACATAGCGATTCTGGGGCTTATGTGTTGGTTGAGGTGTAACATAGGATAAGGCTCAGCTCTGCTGCTGCAGATGAGAGTTGCACTCTTTCACAGGTAAAGCGAGGCGGGAAGAAGCTCCCACAGGTTCAGCAGGAAGAGAGTCAAAGCAACAGCGTGAGAGAAAGAGAGAGAAAGAGAGAGAGAGAGAGCTAGAGTGAGGTGAGTGAGATTAACACGAGACTCCAAGACTTGTCGCTGAATGGGAGGGGAAGGGAGGGGAAGGGGGGGGGGGGTTACCTTTGTTGCGATTTTCAGGGGCTCCTTGTTTTTTACCTGTTCAGAACGAGAGAGAGAGGGCGGAGGACTGATATATAACATGGATTAAAGTAAATGAACCAGACACAAATCAAAAAAGAAAACAAGGATTCAAAAACAGGATAGAAATAAATTAAGACAACTTCACACATGTGAGTGCGGGCTAAAATGTGTCATCTCAGGAAACAACACTCAATGCTTGTTAATTTGTCATT
This sequence comes from Scorpiodoras heckelii, assembly GCA_028566435.1. Taxonomy (NCBI): domain Eukaryota; kingdom Metazoa; phylum Chordata; class Actinopteri; order Siluriformes; family Doradidae; genus Scorpiodoras; species Scorpiodoras heckelii. The sequence goes on from JAOVVH010000001.1 coordinate 11,470,428, forward strand.
ACAGTCATAGGCATTTTGCATTAGGATTGTAGAGCTCGACGTCTTGCTCTGGATACATCAACGAACTCGACGTGCTGCTTAGCTGTGCGCATTATGACTGCCGAGAACAGTGCGAGAAAGAGCAAGAATGAAGTGAAATAAGCATACCAAATTGTAAAATCGTAGCTGTTACTGAGATATTGAAACGTATCAGTGGCAGGGTCCCTATGGACGTAATCTGGTGTGCATCTATAGAATGCTGTAGTGATGCAGGGCGTGAAATCTCTTCAAGTTTGAGCCATTACAACACAAGATATCAGCTCGACTTTTGCTTTGAACATTTTTCACTTGGTGACGCTAGTCCACGAATGAATTTAATGCACTAGCATAATGTAAGGCGCCCCCTAGAGGCCAAGTATTTTTCGCTCATAATTTTCCAGCTACTGCCCAGAGATTGTTTGACTCTCCCCCAATTCAAGGAGCGTTAACATGAAGGGCAACGTACATCTAGAGGGACACATCTTATTCTGCATATCAGACATGTGGGGCTACAACCATACCAAGTTTCATGTGGATTGGTGAAGTCCAAGTATCGATCAAAAAAATGGAACAAAAAAACCCTATATGACAAAAACTATATGATTGCCAGCTCTAACAGCGGCGGTCATAATAATCAAGGCCAGGACTTGTATAATTGCTGATGCTGAATGGGATACAAATGCATGAAGCTGCCAAATCTGTCACGGTGTTCAACATGAGCAATATTTCAGGGATACAATGAAGAAATCAAGATGTGACTTGAGATGTGACTGCTTTTCAAATAATTTAATGTAGTGTTTTTTTTCCATATGCAGAACCAATAAAAAAATAGGTGTAGCTGTCTGACAGTATTTCTACACCTGCTTATTTATTTCTTCAGGAATCGACAAGTGCGTTCTGTTCAGGTCATATTAAAAAGTATGTTTTGGAACAACCGGCTTCCTGCGCACTTTGCCTTAGAAATGACACGTTCGGCCCAGCAAAGATGACAAATGTGAATCTGACCAAGAAAAACATAAGTTGCACAAAAATAGAAACAACAAAAAATATACGACAAATAAAAAAAAAATAAATCAAGAAAAAAGATTAGTTTAATGTGAATTAAACCAATGTGCGGAGTTACTGATCTCCACTGACACATTCTTCGTCTTGATCTTTTCTTCAAGCATCGCTTGTGATGCTTGATCCTAGTAGTAGGTTAGTACAATGAGTGCTCAGATGGTCAAAAAGTAAACTGAATGATATATCACTCAAATGCCTCTTACCTCTGAGGAGTTAAGATGAGAAGGCTATTGCCCATGGATATTTGAAGGGAAAGTTGGGGATGATTTGGCCGGTTTCTAATGATACTAAGATGATGAACTACGTGCTGACTTACCTTTCTTGGCCTTCTTCTCCTCCTCCTCACCGCCGGCTCCAAGCAGAGTGAAAATGATTCCGGTCTGGGAGTTCAGGCCAATGGCAGTGACCACCATCCTCCCAGATCCCTCCATCACATGAGTTCCTGAGGAAGGTCAAGGTTAAGTGTAGCTTAGAAAAATCAGCAGACTGTGAGTAGAAACTATGGTCAGCTTCAGTGATCAAAAACACAAACATATACAGCAGATTCAAGTTACAAACTAGCTACAATGTGTGTCAATGTGTCTACTGTGATGTGTACATTAAAAGTGGAATCATTCAATTCAATTTTAAAAAGTTCAGTAGTTTTAACAAGAGACTTTGTAAAGGTAAATTTACATCCCTAATGAACAAGTGAGAGGTGACAGTTTCAAGAAAAAGCATCTGACAGGAACCTTTAGAAGAACCAGACTCAAAAGAGAATTCATCCACTTCTGGGTGACACTGGATAGTGGAATTATAAATGACTGCAGTATGAGTGTATTGAGAATATGAGTCCTGGAATAAGTACAGAATCCTTTATATGATTATAGCAGTAGTCCTTAGGTTAAAAACTACAGTATCAGCCACAAACTGCTGGTGGAAAGTTCAAATCATCAGGGGATCCATATGGAAACATACACAGCAGCAGAAAGTGAGTCACACCTGCAGAAACTCAAAGTAGCTACAGAGAACCATGATGAATTTTACAGATCTGGCTGATTATTGTAGTAGTGACACTATTCTGTCATAATGCCTACTTAACAAACATATTTCTACATTGTAAGATGAGTTAGGCTCAACTGATACACCTCTGTACTGCCTTTAGACCAACGACGTGTGTACTTGTCTGAAATTATGATCAGTGCTAAGGGGAGCCCTAAACTAATAATAATCATTTCATCACTCAGTTTGGGTCATGGCTCCAAATTGTCCATTGAATTTTACAGAAGAGCACTCTTTCAAATAAAGCATCACGATACAGAATCAGCACAGGATAAAGTAGTCAGTGACAAACTGCTTGCTTCAAACTGTGTTTATGCTTCTGTTTCTGTACAGTGTGACTTATTCGACAGTATATTTTACTGGAAATGCTTTAAAATATGGTCAGGCTATACAGTCCAGTTCCTACTTGACAAATAGAGAGTCTTCAGAACCCAAACGAGTGCAATATGGTGTCCCACAAGGTTCTGTTTTAGGGCCCATTAATCTTTCTTTATAGCCAATTACACGTACAGATTCTGCCAGATCTGTACTATTTCAGCAGCACATCTACATACAATGAAAGACCTTGTCAAAGTCATAAAAGCTTGGATAAACAGAAATTTCTTTCAAATAAAATCTGCGTAATAGAAGTACTGATGTTAGGTACAAGTCTGCCGCACTTGCAAATTCACTACCAAGTCCTGGTTAAAACATTTAATACTTTAATAGAGAAATGAACAAGTTCCATAATGCATTTATTGCATTCATTCATCTGATTAAATGCTTCATCCTGGTCAGAATAAGGGTGGTTCAACTCATTAATATTTTGGGAATAAAAGCAACTTAGTTTATCCAAAAATGTTGCAGGCAATTAATATTAATAAAAGTGGGAACTAAAGGGATTGGTCAAAGTGGAAATTAGGTGTGAGTGATAGTCAAACACCACAACAATGCAAAGCATAACCACTTTGTATTATAATTTTCACTCTGTTCAGACAGGTTCATCATTCAATTCCAGCTCTAGCGGTCAAACCTGCGTTCTTGTATCATCCTAAAACTGTGGAACAGTGCTCTAGAGGACATTATGAATGCTAGTTCTAAATGTGTTTCATTAAAATGCAGATTAACAACATGCTTGGTTAACCTGGCCTATTCATCCTTCTTAGGTCTTTTATCTCATTAAATGTCATCTTCGCGATTTGCAGTCATTTCAATGGATTCATGATTAATTCATTAGGGACTATAGACTGTTTCATTAACGCAGCCATACTTAATACTCCTGATCAAGTATATTAAATAAATTTCTATATTTTTTCCACAAATCAACAATTTAGTATATGTAATGTCACCATAGTGTAATGTTATGTGAAAATATGGAGTTTAAAACAGATATCGTGATATACCAGAAACTAGAATACTGGTCTGCCAAGCATACTATAAATATTTTGTACTGTTTCATCCCTAAGGCAGACTTCAAAGTACTAAAGTAAGAAGGACTCACCAGACAATAGCATTGGGTCTTTCTCAAGGGACTTCTTTACTTGATCTGACTCTCCGGTCAGGGAGCTCTCATCGATCTTCAGGTCATTGCCTTGGATCAGAATCCCATCAGCGGGAAGAAGGTCACCTGAGGACACAGCAAATGATGAGTCATGTGTTCATACACACACAGACACACACAGACACATATATACAAACAAGGTCTGTCCGGAAAGTTTTTTAATCTTGGGGAACAAGAAGAAATCACACGGAGCCAATAGGGCTATAGGGTGGATATGGAAGGACTGGAATGATTTTTTTTTGCCAAAAATTCTTTCACAGTGAGTTAAGTGTGACAAGTGTGCATGAAGAAGTGATCTGATGGCGCACACGCAAAACCCTCTTCCTCAAATGCTCCAAAACTCCAAGGTAGAATGATCCATTTACCGTTTGGCCTTCTGGTACGAATTCATTATGGACGATCCCTTGAGAATCAAAAAAGACAATGATCAGTGACTTGATTTTTGATTTGTTCATGTGAGCTTTCTTTGGGTGAGTGATGTTGTGATGTTGTGACCACTCTGTTCAGAAAATTGGCTCTCTTGTTAAACGACTGGGTGACGATCGGGTAGCTTGTTCATAATCTTTCTTCAACATTTCAAGATTTTCTGATGCACATTTACCGATTTTCACACAGAATTTGATCGTGTACCGTTGCTCCAAACTCGCTTGCATTGTTCCAGTGATGAGGCACTTCAGCAGGGTTTCACAAAAACAAACTCTGGGCACTGCAAAGGCTAGCATGCAGCTTAAATGGGTCCTACTGTTTATCTGAGATCATACTCTAACTGATCTTGAATCACCACCCCATCCTTGAACCAATTTCATTCTCATTACTTTCCGGACAGATCTTGTATATATGTATACACACACACACACACACACATACTGCACACGTTTATTTTTTCCTGTTTATTCCAGAATGGGCTCTACTGAATCAAGCAAGATAAGAAAGAATGAACAGCAGGGTTTCACAAAAACAAACTCTGGGCACTGCAAAGGCTAGAATGCAGCTTAAACGGGTCCTACTGTTTATCTGAGATCATACTCTAACTGATCTTGAACCACCACCCCATCCTTGAACCAATTTCATTCTCATTACTTTCCGGACAGATCTTGTATATATGTATACACACACACACATACTGCTATACACGTTTATTTTTTCCTGTTTATCCCAGAATGGGCTCTACTGAATCAAACAAGATAATAAAGAATGAGTGTGAAGTTGTGAAAAATGTGGAAGAGAAACATATAAAGAGATTGGGAAAATATAAGCCATAAAGAGAAAGGAGGAGGAAAGAGAACAAGACTATCAAGAGGATATTGGATTGACAGAGATGCACTAAGAGCGAGGCTGCTCGCATTTGGCCACCATGGAGACGCCGCTCTCCTGTGGATCTCTTGTGACTCACTTATGCCTGCTAGCATGAGTCATAACTGCACTAGGGCTGAAACAAGATCCTCAGACCTCCAGGCATATATAATCTGTTACTATCGGCGCTATGCAGCCGAAAGCTTGTTTCTAAGATAGAGAGAAACTATAATTATGAACAGGAGATGCATATGACCAAGTGTGATTTAGAAATGTCACACCTCACGTGTAGCTCTAAAGGGAATGCTACTTCCTGTCGTCACTTTAGCAGCTGTTATATAACCTACTATAGAGCAGTGGTAGCTCAATGACTAGAAGCCCCCAGGACTACTTCTGTCTGACCTTCTGCCTGGCCTGGAATGTATTCTGCCTAATTTATAAATTGCTTAGGATGAAGATGTCTGCCAAATACATAAATGTAATAGTACCCCTGAAAATACAATTATGATTAGAAATGATGCATGCTGCACATCTTGATGCCTGTCTTTCCTAATGCTACAGCACATACTCGCTGCCATCTTATACCGAAGCACTGCACAGTGTCCTCCCCTGTACCTCATACAGAGCTTTAGCATATTTGCACACAAGGCTCACACACACACACACACACACACACACACACACACACACACACACACACACACACAAACACACACACAATCACCTCTTTTCCTCCTACCTTTCTTACTTGTTTTTTTTTACTTTCCATTATGAAGTGACCCTGAATATGAGGTAATGTATAAATAAAATCCTCAAAGAATTCTCAAATCTGATTGGCCAGAAGATGCTGATGAAACTTTCTGTATAAGACGTTTATTTAACATGAATGGAAATCGCTGTTTCAGTGCTAAATAGTTATAGGAAATAAAGACATTCCATATTATTAGAAAAAAATAACCATGGAGCTTCTGAGTGACGCAAGAGAACAGCATTTGCCTGATCATTTGGAAAATGTGAGTTCAAATCCAGATGATGCCACAGCCATCTGTGACCAGGTGTCCAGAGAGCAAAACTGGCTGTGCTCTCAGAGAGGGCAGGGTGGCATAACCTGTCTCCCATATTAATCACAGTGACACTAGACAATCAACAGGTGTCTGTGAGCTCAAAAGAGGGTGGGAACTCTTTCCTTAGAGCAGCGTTTCAAAAAGAATCCGTTGGTCCATGTCACATATCTCAGAGAAGCACATGATAGCCTTTGTCCTATGGGAAGATATGGGAGAGATGCCTGATGGGTGGGAACTGGCCATGACCAAATTATGGAGAAAAATCAAGGAAAAAAAGCCAAAACCAGAAAGCAAAAATAACTATAAATTGTTATAACCCAAGATATGTCACTGCTATATCATGGCATGACAAATAAACTTAAAAAATCTGCAAATGTCAAACTGTTGTGCCATAAGAGGAATAAAACATTTCATGGCATGCTGTTATGGAAAATAACCTCTGGGTAGTAACAGTCAGACTCTTTTCTGCTTCTGGCTTCATCACACCACCCCATGTTTGATTATTTTCCTACAATTGCACGCACCCTTCCATGCACTTTATTCCTTACATTCTGTAAGATCATGCACCATAAGCTTCAGCATCCTACCGTATTTGATCTGTGCGATATCTCCCACCACGATCTCAGCCACAGGGATCTGGATCACCTGACTGTTGCGGATGACAGTGAACTTCTGCTCCTGTTCGATGCGACTCTGCAGCCCGCGGAACTGCTTCTCCTTGCTCCAGTCGTTAAACGCCGTCACCAAGACCACAATGATCACCGAAAACAAGATAGCAGCGCCCTCGATCCAACCCGCCTGGGCTTCACCTTCATCCTCTACACCACCAGCGGCCTGGCCACAAGCTGGAAGAAAAAAACAATAGCAACAACCAATAAATAAATGAATTAATTAATTTAATACAATGCCACAACAAGTATAGGCTGTTTAATCAATAAACTGGATTAAATCATACAATTGTTTTATCACATAGACATATAAATAACCTTTAAGCCTTTAAACTCAGAACAGTATGGGGAGGGCAGGACATGTGCACAGAAACAAGCATTATTTCTATATCTAACATAATATAATATGTAAGTAAATTAGAATGAAAATCCATTTGGTAATTTGTTTTTTGTTTACAAAAATCTTTACCACCATTCTGCATTCATATTTTCTTAGAATTCTTGGTGGCTTCAAATAAAGGTAAGCTTGTTTGTTGCTGAAGTTAACTGACATCTATAAAAATTATCCTCCACAGCCTCTACAAAGCACGTAAAACCATATATAACATTTCCAGACCACCAGGAAAACATAACGCGCACACACACACACACACACACACACACACACACACACACACACACACACACACAGTGTTTGACAGCATGGTAACACTTCAAAAACACAGAGCAGTGCATTATGCATATTTGGTGAAGGGGGAAAAAAATACTCACTGACCACAAGAATAATTTACCACATCAGACTAAATGTCACTGACCTCATTTTCTCGACACAATGTTAAGGTCACGCTCGCATCGTGTGCCATAGGGGGAACTCATAATTCTGCTGTGGCTACATCATACCTTTTTTGTATAAGAGCAGCAATAAAGTATCTAAAGTGGTGCCAAATCTGGAAGGATAGCAAATCTGGAAGGAATCAATAATGATTAGATAGTATTATTAATGATAATAATAGATAGATAGATAGATAGATAGATAGATAGATAGATAGATAGATAGATAGATAGATAGATAGATAGATA
>JAOVVH010000001.1:11503900-11519869 GCA_028566435.1 Scorpiodoras heckelii
TGGTCCAATTTAGCCATGAAACCTCCCACACTAAAATGACAGGTGTTTCAGTTTCATTGTCTAACCCCTGTACTTTGCTAGGTAATGTCGCTGTGGTGCCGTGTTTTCCCCACTTGATGATGAAGGCCTTCATGGTGTTCCATTGTACATTTAATGTTATGGAAAATCTTGTAAACCGTTTTTCTGATCAATACCTTTCATTTACATTTATGGCATTTGGCAGACGCCCTTATCCAGAGCGACTCAGATTTGTCTCATTTACACAACTGAGCGGTTAAGGGTTAAGGGCCTTGCACAAGAGTCCAGCAGTAGCAGCTTAGCTGTGGTGGGATTTGAGCTCACAACTTTCTGGTCAGTAGTCCAGTGTCTTAACCACTGAGCCACACTGTCCCTTTTGACAAATGATATTCTTTGTGGACCATGACCTCAGTGGTCAGATAAAACCAAGATGATGTCCAAAAACAGCTGATCTTTATTTAGGGTTAATAAGAATAATTCCAGCTGCATGGTAAGTACTTTTGAGTATGAGATTGAATATGATTGTTTCATTCTGAACACAGCCACATTGCAAACTTTTTCCTTTTTTTCCCCCCCTAAAACATTTGATTGTTTTTCAGTTCATTTTTATCTGTTGCAATTTCATACTGAGAATGAAAAAAGTTCTGATATTATTTAAGTAGGTTTCATTGTTTACTTCAAAAAAACCTGCCATATTAACTGGAGCATGTGAACCTTTTATATTAACTATATATCAGGACATGGTATTTACTGAACCAGTCATTAAAGTATACTGAAATCATCATATGAGAGCTGCAGGTGGTATAATAATAATAATAATAATAATTCTTTATTTTTATATAGCGCTTTCTCAATAAGCGCTATATAAAACAAAATGTGTCATGCAGAAGTTGGAATGTAATGTACATGCACCGTCACTGCTGGGACTTAATCTGATTCCTTTTTTTCCCAAGGAATTGCATTTAAATTATTGGAAATATATTATCTGCCTTATTATCTGCCTCTTATACAGCAAGGCTTGATGATCATGGGTACTGCATTTTCCTCTGAATATTTGCACAACCGTAGCTGGGTCCTTTTTGGAATTTTCATTTAAACTTGCACAATATTTGGATGGACACGTCCTTTTATCTACCTCCAATTACTTGCTTAAATGTATCTATTGGATTGTGTGTGTGCTATTTTTGTGTATGTGCTTGCTTAGTCTCACCTTCAATAGCAGAAGTTTTCAGCCTGCGGCAGATCCCCTGCACATCCCCGTACACGTCTCTGATCTTGTTGACCGCCTCTGCACTCCTGAGCTCCATCAGATTCCTGAGATCCATCAGCGAGCAGCCAAAGTCGCCATCGTGATTGCCTTCAGCCACAGAGTTCCCAGGTGGGTGGTCTGCAGTGTTGTTAGCCATGTTTTCTGTGTCTGGCTGGCGTTCTGACACCTCAGGTCACAAAATGTTAGACTTCACTCAACAGGAAATTCTTTCAAAGATTGGCAGCTTTCTGGCGAGTTTTCAGGTTCTGAGGGAAGAGCACTGCTGACGTCTTACAGGACAACAGAAGAGAACCATTAGAAGAAGGAGCTCTGACGAGAACAGCTGTCCACGGTGAGCAGCTTACCACATCTTTCAATGCAGGTTTGTTTCAGAATAGAGTATCTGCAAAAAAAAAAAAAAAAAAAAAAAAAAAATTGAGAAAAAAATGGACTGTGAAGCAACTCAGCAATGCCCTCATTGCCAAAACTGTAATGAAAAGTATGCAAGTGATTTGAAAGGAAATGCTGACACCAGCAAGCCCCAGAATGTGCAAGACCTGTTTTTCTTCTTGAACTGAAAATAAAATCCATTATGAAATAAAAACACAGAACGTTTCAACATCACCGAGTCTCTTTCACAAAGTTGTACGACTCTTCTTCATAAAATTTTTTCATGAACAATAAATCACTTTTCATCCACTGCAGAACAGAAATAGATTTCACAAAGAATTTGGAGGGGGAAGCATTTGCAAATTCCATGGCACTTTCAGGTCTATTTTGTTCTGGTTACACATAAATGATGAATCTCATAGTAATCCCCAATTCTGGCGTGTGGGAAGAGAAGTCGTTCGCTTCACTGTTTTACTGCCACTCAACCCAGTTCTTTTTGCATGTGTGTGAGCATCTGAGTCAGTCAAGTGTGCCAAAAAATATGAGAATGAGAACAAGACTAAGAAAGAAGAGTCAGAAGGAGAGAACAGAGAAAGAGAGAGAGAGAGAGAGAGAGAGAGAGAGAGAGAGGTTTAGCAGGGTTTTGGTCTTCAATTAAGCTGACAATATGAGTTCTGCAAGTGGTTGAGATAAGAGCTGTGCTCATGTGAGATAGAGGGCCAGCTCCAGTGGGTCCCCTTTAAAAAAAAAAAAAAAAAAAAAAACCACTTCCACAACTTAGATTAACTGGGGCAAGATTAGTATTTATTTATTTATTTATTTAATTAATTTTTATTCATTTATTTATTTGTTTTATTTTTTTTAAGTGGACCCACTAGGTGAATTAAAAGCAGCTGTGAATCAGGAATATTCTTACTTATCATTAATATAAAAATTGGTATTGGTAACAAGGATCTTCTAGCAAAGATCTTGCTTTTGAGGTGTTAATACTTTCAGGCTTGCATCAAGCTATTAAAAATTCTCCAGTGTGGTGCAACCAAAATGTATTCGCCTTTCAGTCTGGAAATCACAAATTCCATTCTCAAAACTGCTCTGGGTCGGAGGGATTGGATACTCTCTCTCCCCTGTCAATTACAGCTACTTAACTAGTCAATCCTGAGCATCTGTGAGCTCATGCATGTGGAAGAGGGCAGACAGAGCTCTATCTGAAGAGGGAATCACAAGGTGAACATATAGGGGAGAAAATGAGCTTCCAAAAATTAATTCCTATATTTCCTGTTATAAATGTATACACTACAAAGTGGCTACTATAAACACACTGAGAATGTTAAAGGTATCCTCATTATGATTAGAGTCATTTTAAAAAACTAGCTTAAATGATCAATCATGTATTTAAAGCTTACCTTTATTCGACATAGTAATTATTATTATTATACAGCACCGTGCAAAAGTCGCAGGCTCCCTATTGTTTTTAGGTACAACTTTTGTTATTGATTATTATTTTTTTGAATTCTGCATTACCGAGTCAGTACAAAGAGATTTTATATTTTATATTTATTCAAATGTTACTTTTCCAACAAAAAATTAAATGTTACCCAAAAGTGTTTGAATGTCAGTAATGAAAGCAACACATTACGTAACAGAGCACTTTTCAGACAAAAACATAAAGAAGGCTGCTGGGTTTTGTATGCAAAAACAAGAAGTGAGTGTGACAGTCAAAGTCTCCAGAAGAGCTGTTGCAGATTCTCCAAGACGCTCAGTAAAACTTACCAGCTAATTACTGTACACACATGCAAAGACTCACTGTAAAGCAAAGATGCCTTCGAAGATAATGATGATGTTTGTACATAAAAGAAAACACTAAATAGAAAAACTAAAGGAAGTCAATATTTGCTTTGCCTCTTTCTTAAACAGTGTTCCCAGGTACGGTGTGTGTAGTTTTAGAAGGAAATTAGCTTTTAAGTTTTACTGAGTGTCTTGGAGAATCAGCCACAGCTCTTCTGGAGACTTTGACTATCACACTTACTTCTATTTTTGCATGCAAAACCCAGCAGCCTTCATTATGTTTTGTGTCTGAAAAGTGGTCTGTTACATAATGTGTTGCTTTCATTATTGACATTCAAACACTTTTGTGTAACATTTACACAAAACGCAGTCTGAGTAATGTAGAGAAAGTACTATCAACCCCAAAGCCCCCATCTCCTACCCCACCCTGTCCATCTCTGAACAGAACTTACTAGAGGTAACAAAGTTTCCTGGTTGTGCAGTGTATATTACCATATACCTACTCCATCCCTTCCATATGAGACATCACTGGTCACTACCCAGGAGTGGATCTGGCCGTTTTAAAAATCTTAAAATAGAAGTAAATATGGCAACCCAGAATTTTTTTTAATTTAGAGCATGAATATTAGAAAATCTGCCTCTGTTTGGTTTGTCAAAAATCCATTTGTGGGAAGATTTCACATAACATTACCTTAGAGTAATGCAGCATCTGTAAAACTTTAAACTGTACCTCGACACCGCACTCTTTGCCAGTCATAACCTACAGGATCTGGACTCGATGACGGGTCCAGATATTTAGCATGCTAGATATTTTGGGGGAGTCTGCAAGTGACTGGTGAGCCTTTTGGTTCACGTCTTTGAACAATTCACACAAATCAATCGAGAACCAATTTTCAAGCCCCGATAAACCTGTCGAGTGGAAAATCAGGGCTAAAATTGTGTCGTGTGAACTCGGAATAACACTACAGCATGCATAAATTTCATGTTCTACAATTATCCTCAATGATTTTAAGGTAACTCACAGCATGTTATGTCTCATGCATGGGTTTGATGGAAAAAAAGAAGCAAACACCAACAATAAAAGCTTGCATGTAATACATTCCCGGTAAAAGTAATTTATTATTTCACTTTTTAATTAGCAGGAAATGAGTCTGTTTCAACAATGAGGAAGCTGTAAAATGTAACATTAGCTGCATATAATGGTTTCAACAACTGTGTTATCGCATTTCTTGTATACCTGCAGGTCATGTAACCAAGTCATGCATAAATTGTGCACAGGCTTTGCATTGTTTAATAGAGCAGGCGCTCATCCACCAGGCAAGAAAAGATGTCTGGAAATGTAAGAGCAGGTTAGATGATCAGCACATACAAATCATTACTCCCTTCTGTCTGGGAGCGCGTACAGATCCTCACTGTCAATAAAACTAATTTTATTCATTTTCATTATTGCAATCCCTCTGGAGTTATACGCATGAGGTCCTACAAATCACAATAAGACGGAAAATCTCTTTGAGCGCTCATATTCTGTGACTATCGTTGGAGCATGTAAATGAGGACCTAACCCTTCCAAAATAACAGAATGATCCTCTAATACAGTATGATGTGACATCAATTCCCAAACTTAATTATGCTGTAAACAAATCTCTACCAACCCACCGCAATAGTCATGAGACAGGACACCTCACAGAAAGTTTACAGGACACGTATTGTTTTAAAGCATGAAGGAGCAAGTCTGAAATAATTTCAATGTGTTTCAAAAGAGGCGGCACGGTGGTGTAGTGGTTAGCACTGTCGCCTCACAGCAAGACGATCTGGGCTCGATTCCCAGTCCGGGCCGTTCTGTGTGGAGTTTGCATGTTCTCCCTGTGCTTGCGTGGCTTTTCACCGGGTACTCCGGTTTCCTCCCACAGTCCAAAGACATGCATGTTAGTCTGATCTGTCACTCTAAATTGCCCGTAGGTGTGAATGTGTGTGTGAGTGTGTGTTGGCCATGCGATGGACTGGCGACCTGTCCATGGTGTACCCCGCCTTCGCCCGATGACGCTGGGATTGGCTCCAGACCCCTGTGACCCCGACTAGTGAGATAAAGTGGAAGATAATGAATAAATGAATGAATGAATGAATGTTTTAAAAGAAGACTTCACTCACTTGAATCTCAGTTATCTATAGCTTTGCTGTCAGTGTATTATGAGTACATTTAAACAAACCAGCGACATTCATAGACTGAAATTTGTAACATGATGCACAAAAAATAAAGGTTGTTTCTATTTTCATCTGATAGATATGGTCCCTTTATCACTAATACTTGTATATTAGATGTTGGCCATGCGATGGACTGGTGACCTGTCCATGGTGTACCCTGCCCTAGCCCGATGACGCTGGGATTGGCTCCAGCCCCCCCGTGACCCCGACTAGCGGGATATAGCGGAAGATAATGAATGAATGAATGAATATTAGATGCTGTTTGTACAATGTTAAAATCCGCCGAATGCATGATAATGCATGATGTCTTTATCCATTTTAGGACTAACGATAAAACAGTGCAGTACAGGTGGAAGACCTGACTCCTCAGCAACCCTGTATAAATGATGAACTAAACCGCCTTCACTGACCTCTGTGTGACCCCTGACACCAAAACACAGGGAATACGCCACAATCGATGTCTCAAGATGAAGCCGTCATTACAGCTCAATGCATCTCCCTCCATATTAAAACAAATGGCTGTGTTTGTGTGTACGGGGTGCACGGCGCCAGCCAGAGGACATCAGATTGAGTTTAACCCACACATTAGCCTGATGTAACAGATGTGTGTAAATCGTGGGTAATGGAAATGTCAGGTACCGTGAACAAAATAGCGCCGTCCATGTAAAATGTCACCTGCTGCCAGAGGAAAGGGGAAACGAACAAAAATTAGAAAAGGGAATAAAAAGAGTGAAAAACAGGTCACCTTCTAGCAGATGATTATAGGTGTAAGAATAAATGGATGGCCCAGGGTGAGCAAAAGTGTAATTCAAGAGTAATTCAAAACAAGCACCAGATTAGTCATCTCATGTTCATAGTAAAAGAACATTTAAAAAAAAAAAAGCTTCAAGACATTACGGGTATTAGGTCGTTTTACTGTGCAGCATGATACTATGCAAATTAAATTCCCTGCTTTAATGCTTTTTTAGGCTACATGGTAAACAAAAGCAAGCAAATCAGTGCAGTACATGTGCGAAACCAATCTGTGTATCAAATTACAAAATTGAATGATGTCCCAATTCTTAAAATGAAGTCATGTGGATAAGATGGCAGCATAGCTGGAATTGCGGATTTTGAAACTGACCGTGCTCAGGGATGCATTACAGCACATTACAACTCATTAACGATGGATAAAGGACCGTGAGCTACTCCCAATAGCAGGAACGGTAGCATCCTATGCCACATCTGGATTGGCCTCTCTGAGTCGGCATGCAGCGAATGGATAGTGATGCGCAACCTGTGGCTCAGAAAGAGCTCTTTCACACAGGAAATTATTTAGCTTTAACAGACAAAACAAATATTAACTGTGGGAGGCATACCTTTGGAAGCGAACAGGTTCGGGCTTGGGATTTCATGCAAACTGATATCAGAGTGTTAACAGACTATTAGACATGAGAAAAATTTTTAAGTTTTAAAAATGTTTCCCAGCATTGTCTTGTTAAATTTTATGTAGAATTGGCTTCATCTAATGTAACAACGCTAGAACCCCTAATGTGTAGATTCGTATTTCGGTATTAATTTCATGATAATTACCAAACATCACAGTTTATGATATACTAATTATCTGCATTTTTAACCCAACAGTTTGGCTAAATTATCATCCTGTGTTTCCTTACAATTTCCTGTGGGCATCTGAAAATAAAAACACAATTCGTCTTTTTAAGTAGAGCTAGATCTTGCTTAGAAAAGTCTGCAGCTTAACACAGCTACCCATTTCCCATTATTATATTCCCCTTGAGTCAGACTGTTTCATTTTTATCATCTTTCATAGCAAATCAAGCTGATATGACAAAGCTGGATTCCAGCATGAATTAATGTTACCATTAAGCATCACGTGCCAACTTTGTAAGAGATTCAGAATCCAGTGTTCATTTTATACATGGGAAATAAAGGCACTTTTTAGAAGTGTGAATTAAGTATGTTGGGGAAAATCATGGAGTGCAATTATGTGGGGGAAGTCAGCTGGCCTGGAGGTCTGGAGTGGCATCTCGCTGTGTCTTTATGTCCGTACCCCATCTGCACAATAATATGACACTTTAATAGACGCATTTAAAGTACGTAATAAAAAGAAATAGAAAAAGACAGGAGGCACGGATGAGGGGGATTTTGTTTAAAAAAAAAAATGACACAAAGTTGCCAGGTTGAGAACAACCATGCTATAAAATGTACTTACAAAAGCTTATGAAGAGGTACCCTGGAGATTTTCAAAAATGGGTGGTATCAGCTTTTGAAAGTGGAGTCTCAGTCACTAGAAGACTAAATGTGTTAGCGTTACAAGTCCATAACCTACAGGACCCAGGACCTAACCTAGCACCATAGGCAGCCAGTCTCCTAGCAATAAAACCACAATAAAACCCCTGTCTCCCTGAGATAGCATGTACCTTGTGCATGGGTTTAAAAAAAAAGACAAAAAAAAGTAGTGTTACAGGTTTGACTAAGCAAATTGCAATCTCCAATAACAAAGTTAAGCCTAACATGCATATTTCCAATTAAAAAAAATGTCTTGTATTGATGTGCAACACGCCTTTAAAAAAATATAGAACATTTTTATGTCTGTTTTCTAATTACACATTTGTTTGACTCGGTGCCTTTAGTTGGCTTCAATGTTCTCAATTAACTATGCGTTATTGCTGCATGGGGAACAACTTGCGCTCTTGTCTGTGAACTTTTGGCACCAGTCGTGCATTAAAGCAATGCTAGAAAGCCCACACAGAGAAGCGGAGCTGGTGCACTGAGGGCAGATGAGAAGTGGAGGGAGGGAAGTGCCTCAGCTGCCCACGTAAAGTTCTTCATGCATATTCATACATCAATCTGAGCTGCTGAGCCTCCGCAAACCTGACATCATACTCTGAGCAGTGATTAAAAAGCAAGAGCAATGTGCTTGATTCACTGCACTGGGGGAGACTTGGCCAAGATGTTTTCCTGAGTTGGATTTCTTTCAACTTTAGTCTTTTCCTCTGAGTGCGTCTTGTTAAATTTTATCGAATAATCTTAATGAAATCACATTCATTTTTCAGAAAGGGGAATGAGTAAACAAAAACACTGCCTATGACATTAGTGAATATGGTACAAATATGATCATATTAAAATGCTGTTGAAAAGTGACTTTTTTTTTTGCACTGCCATATTGTCAATAATGTCCAATATCCCACCCCGAATGACTTCTATATTAATCTGTGTAGCTAATTAATATGATCTTAAATTGCAACCCAGGATCATTTTTTTACATTTTATTTTATTAACTTTGGTTAATGGTTTCCTACATTAATGGTTTCCTACATTACCCACATTGCTTCAGCTAACGCAAGAGATGCAGCAGGGCTTTAGTCCTCGCCCGCTGACCTCCCCACATGTACACACTGCTCACACAGATCTCCTTTCAAAGCTTCAACATTTATGCTAATACAACCATCAACAGCTTGTCCATTGCTAACTAGCCAAACTCAGCACTATAGCTGCATTGTATTATGGAACTTTGACTTCAACATTTACTGCCTCCGCTTCTTCTATGTTGAATTTTCTCATTAACATAGATGGTGAACGTTCTTTTGCTCTTTTGCACTGTAACTGTGCTAGCAATGTCCCCATATGACAACAGCGCAGCACCAACCAACAAATTCGCAACAGAATCATGCATCAATATAAATAAGATATAAATATATTTAATATGTCAGGGTGTTTCAGGGTAGACCAAAAAATCCTCATGATTCTGCCCACAGTTAGCTGTTATCCCTTCACTTATAAATGCATCAGTTTTTGGAGGAAAATCATGCTGCCATTCTCTGCTTACAAAACTATAAATACAAGAACAAAATCTAATAAGATACGATATTTAATAAATTAAGTCATCTTATTTTTTGGCTCATATACAGTACTGTACAGTACTGTGTCTTAGCACCCTATTGTTTTTGGGTACAAAGTTTGTTACTGATGTTTTGTTTTTAGTTCTGCATTATAGACTCAGTACAAAAAGTTTTTTTATTTCCAAATGTTACTTTCCAACATAAAATTAAATGTTGCACAAAAATGTTTGCATGTCAGTAACGAAGGCAACACATTACATAACAGACCACAAAAAACAGAATGAAGGCTGCTGGGTTTTGCACACAAAAAAACTCTTCTGGAGACTTTGACCATCACACTTGCTTCTTTTTTTTGCATGCAAAACCCAGCAGCCTTCATTCTGTTTTTATCTGAAAAGTGGTCTGTTGTGTAATGGGTAGAGATGAAACGATATAAAAATTTCATTTCACGATTATCATGACCAAAATTATCACGATTGTCGGTATTATCGCGATATTGTTCAAATGTGTTGAAAAGTAAAATAAATAAATAAACAAATAAATACTGATAGACAAACTGAAACTCGTTTGACCAACTTTTATTTCAACACAAATAGCACTGGCAGCAAGATGCACTTTGTATTTGCATGAACATTACCCCGACTAACGGGATAAAGTGGTAGATGATGGATGGATGGATGGATAGTCAATACATTTGTAGCATTACTTTTGTATTGCTTACAATACTTGTAAAACTCTAAACAAAAAACTCTGCAACAGTGCATCAACATTGAGAAAAAACACTTCTACAGTTTAATCTCGGAAACTGCTTTTCCTAAAAGCGGCACACAGCATTTACTCGCTCAAGGTCCCGTCTCGAAGTACACTATCTTCCCTATGTAGTGCACTTCATGTGTCATGAAATAGCAGATCCTTCACCCAAAGAGTGGATGAAGTGTTCGACTAAGTCATCTATAATAAACACTAACAATAGGTTATTCCCTATTTAACACTCAACTGCTTGTTAATGATGATTGTGTTTATTTGAAAAGTAGCGAACCACGGAGGGGACATTGAGTGATTTGAGATACTCCCCTCAGAACGTAAACACTGCAAGCGAGAAAAGAAAAAGGATCGTTTGCAGATTAAAATTTTTGCAGCGTCTCGGTCCAGAGCTTGTGTGACTGTTAACTCGGAGCTCATTTTGGAGACACTGCTCCACAGAAATATGTGTTAAAAGCGTTAGTTTCGATTCACCGTTGAGTCACAGAGTGTTTTGTTTACTCTAAAACCTTCAGTTTATATTATTAACGAACCATAAGCATAAGTTAAACCACACATACCATGACATTTCTTCGTTTTTGAAATCCCCACAGACTTCTAGGTTAAAGTTAACGTAACCTGCATTCTCTAAAAAGTAGCAGGTGGTGGTCGGGAAGATGACTCGTAAGGTTTGATGTGTTTCGCCGCTATTTTCTTTCGGCATGTTCTGCAGACAGAGTGGTCATCTCCAATTAACTTTCCTTCTGCATTCTTATAAAACCCAAAATATGACCAAACTTCAGACCTGGTCTTCTTAGAAGGCTGAAATATCTACACACACACACACAGCGCTGCATCTGAAAGAATGATTCTGCCTTTGTTTGACTCTATACAGCGAGTTTTTCACTCCACGGTAATTGGCAGCGGTTTTAACGATACTATAAAGTTCAAACGGTACCACTAACCGTCATTAATTTTACCGCAGTTTACCATGAAACTGGTAACGGTTTCATCTCTAGTAATGCGATGTTTTTGTTACTGACATACAAACATTTTTGTGTAACATTAAATTTTTTGTTGAAAAAGTAACATTTGGAAATATAAAATCTTTTTGTACTGAATCTCAAGACAAGCTTATTTGGAAGAATGTTGATTTATGTGAGTCTGTTGCATGCCTGAGCCTGGATTATGCCAAGTGGTGACATAAGCAGAAAGTTTCTTTAATCACAGGTCTAACTCCCAGCCTGTTACAGAATTCGGCATTTTACTGCGATTACCCTGTACAGAGCGACGTAACAATCTTAAAAAACCGTAATACTTTCTTTCACTCTTTCAGAATTAAGTGGATTTTTTCCCCCATTTGTTCGAGGGTTCTCTGCTGTGCAGGAACAGCACCACACTGTTTTTCTTAAATCTCCGGGTGGAAACATGTGGTGTGATTTCAGATGATCATTGTATTCCTAAAATAAATCATCTTGCAATGTGAGAGCTTGCACATGACATGGGCAGGGTTTTTTTTTTTTTTGTCATTTTAATTCGTGAAAGCTGCAAATGTCACACAGTTGCTTTCAAATTGGAGCTCTTCACAATTCACCACCCATCTGGTCTTGAGTGATGGCTACAAATATATTTTTAGTAATATGACTTGCTTCATATTGTATGTTAACTGCTTGAAAAAAAAATGATTATGGAGATTTGTGCTTCAATGTAGATTCAAGATGGATCAAATTTCTTTCTCATCCATGAAAACAGACACCACCAGCGTTACTAGCATTCTATAGCTTGCATGTTCTAAATATTTGTTAAAATAAACTTAATCCAGATAGAATATGTACTGTATACAGTATGGTACAGCAAACAGTCATGCCAGTAAAGCAACGTGAACTGAATGAGACAGAATGAAGTGTGGGGGCAGAGTAAGGGACGGGGGAGTGAAAATAAGAGAATGAGCGAGAGGGAGGCGCTGCTCTCAGATTAAAGAGCATGAGCTGGAGCTCGTAGGCAGTAGCTGTAAATCATCGGCCCATGCGTTTCCTCTGCAGTCCTGCACTGGCAATGACAAGGTGGGTCTAAAGGCGCTAGATCCACCTCCACATTGCTGGGGCTGCACAAAAGAAAGGCCTCTCCCTTCCTTCACCTCGCTCCACCTCCCTCCCTTCCTTATTTACTCCCCGTCTTTCTTTTTTCTCTCCTCTTATAAGATGACTCATCCGTCTACAGCGGCGACTTTAAATGTTTCAGGCTACAACGCCACCGCTAAAAAGGGGAAAGTGTCTAAATATCCAGTGACGGTGTGCAAAAAAAATGTCCAAAGTGTTTAAGTGCCCTAAATCAAGCATGCTGTTTTGCATGACAGTTTATTTCAAACCTTAGCGGGAACGTCATGCCAGCCTGCCAGATGTGGCTCCTATTTTTTCACAAAAGGAAGTACCAGTAAAAAAAAAAATCTAAAAACACAAAGTACACTAGGTCATCAGAGCAGAATCAAACAGACTGATGCACTTCCTGTAATTGATGCTGGTGCTCAACGTCTATTGAAAGGCCTCTATCAAACGCAGTTCAGGCCAGGTGTGTGTGTATGTGTGTGTGGGAAAATCCATAGAGATGGAGAGCTTGACTATCAACCCAGTGCTTAGGCAACACAGATGCGCAACAGACCGTCAAGAATTCCCTGTGGCAAACAGAGGAAAAACAAACCCTGCTGTCTGGCTAACAGCGAGTGATTAGTACCTCCTTTCTATACAGGGAAGACACAAGTTTCAGTATTATGTCGCATAGTTTTTTTTTTGTAATTGTTGTTTATTTTTCTGAGGTTTAGGAATCAGTGAATCGCAGTCCATCGCTGTTGTCAAGGATGCACCAGCTATCTGAGCCCCAGACAAGGGACCAGAAAACCAAGAGAGCGAGCAAATCGGACAGCAACAAAACTGGGAGGGGTGACAGAGAGAAAAGAGGGTTTAGATCAAAGCCGTGGACTGGATGCTCGATGGCTTTGCAGCAGGGTGGCAGCCATGATCAGAAGACGACAGAAGAGAAGAGAGCCAGAAAGAAAGGAAAAAAGGACTGCGGGAGTGAATGATGGAAGTGAAGAAAGACTGGAAACAGGCACACAAGCATAACTAGTCATATAACTTTCCTACAGTGGAATACGCAATGTGTGTGTGTGTGTGTGTGTGTGTGAGCGCGTGTGGGCGGCAGCCTGCACCCAGCCTCCCTCTGACTGCAGCCACACCTGCCTTGCATACTAAAGCGGCAGAATGCAGAGCCCGCAGCTCGGCTGCTCTCCCTGCACCAGCCCCACCTACACACATGCCCATGCTCGCAATAAAAAGGAGGAACTCCCTGAGACATTGAGTGATTGTGTAATACCTCCATAATGAGTCATAATGCACTGAGAGCCAGGTGTTTGTACGCAGGGCTCACTTCTCGTTTGCACTAGTCTGCACAACAATTACAGAACCGGAGCCTTCCCATGCTTCCATTATTAGATTAGTCTAACCGCGCAATGATAGTCCCGACCAAAGCACAACTCTGGTGAAACTAAAATTATTTCGCTTTCTCAAAACAGCTGCACCCTGAGCATACATGATGGTTTACATGCAGGACTTGGGCATAACAAATATGACGTTGATCCCGCTCCTTTCTCGGAATTCCCTGTCCATTATACAGCTAAACGTTAAAAATAAACACCAGTCTGAAGAGGGATAATGGCCAATCGTAGTCCCACCAAAGCACACAGCTCACATTTTCACTGTTGCTCAAACTCATCATTTTGTTATCATCATTATTTTTAGCACTGCTTTATTAGCCTCATTTTTTTTTCTGTCAAAGTACAGCTCAGCACTTTTTTCCTTTCAGCTATAAACCAAAAGTCCCATTGTTGTTTTTTTTAAGTGCCATCCTTAAAATACAGCTAACGCGAACATACTGTACACTCCTTGATTTTATGCCACTTTTAAAGAAAGAGAGGAAGCCATGTCAGTGTAGCTTTCACACTGGAAAAGCAATACCAGACAAGAATTACTCATGTGAGATGGTGGAAAAGAGGGCAGGGCTGCTTGATCAGTTAATATCAGAGAGGTCAAAAATATATACGTATATAGATTCAGATGATGACCATTTATTTATTTTTTATTTTTTTGCAAAGACCTGATTTGGCTTATTTTCTGAGGGATAACCCGTACCAGTGTTACACTCAAGTGAGTGAAGATTGGCAGGTCTGTATTACTGGAATTATTTACAATTGATGTGTGTGCGTGTGTGTGTGTGTGTGTGTGTGTGTGTGTGTGTGTGTGTGTGCGCGCGTGTGTGTGTGTATGTGTGTGTACAATCCCTGGCTCATGCTGGATTACTAAATCATTCACAGTGGCCCAGAATGCAAAGCCCACACCCTCCAGTCATGTGACCAGTGGGAAAAAAAATCTACTAAGGATACAGAATGGGGAGGTTAACAAGAAAGGAATGAGAGGAAAAAGGAATGGAGGGGGCTGAGGAAAGAGACAGTATAAGTTTTATGGCCTTGGTATAGTGAGGAATGTTGAGGGAAAAAAAAAAGACTAGGAAACGCACTGAGAAACAAAACAACATTAAAAGTGTGAGTAAGAAGCAACGCCGAAAAGCAAAAAAGCACAAGGACCGCAGCTGACCTTGGATTCCAGTTTATTTTCCTCCTTACAAATAACATGTTCAGCTCATTCAGTACCTGAATGTCTGACATTACAAAGGGATGGTTTCAGATTACTCTGTAAAAAAAAAAGGCAGCGCAGTACTCAGTAGGGGAACAATTACAGCTACCACTGTAGAGTAAACCATCACAATAAAGTAAGGTCCCAAGGTGCTGGTCCCATAAGGCACACTTGTTTTTTTTATGAATAAACCAAGAGTGCTAAGAGCCTTGAAGTCATCTGTCCTGCTTCAGGGCTGCAGTGCTATAGTGAGCATAATTTCACAATAAGCCTCATTTAACAAGCTGGAGATGAACCAATTTATTTGTAAATAGAGCTTCTGGAGCTGCTATTCACGAAAAACCAGTTAGTTCGGAAAAAAATTTTGAATCTTACAAAAGCTCCTGTGTTGGGTAAATTAACATATTAGGATGCTTACTAATCTGAACTAATACGAGTGGCATGAGCTTGCAATTTTTACACAATTACATTGTCAGGTTGAATTATCACGCAAAAATGTAGCGAAGGTCCCGTGTGAAAGAAAGCAATCCAATAAAAGAAGACAATAAGCCTAGCCGTTCGATATAATAAATAACATAAGGAAGAGTTTGTGAGTATCTGCGTTAGAGGATTCGCTGCGATGGCTGAGCTGCATTACTGGAGCATTTAGCATGTGCTGCACTGTGGCTGTCACTAAATGTAAATCAGCTGTGCCATAAATGAATGCACTTGGTCATTTCTCAACGTACGTGAATACGAAGAAAATAAATCTAATCTAATTTAAATTCAAATCTAATCTAGCTAGTTAGTCAGGCTAGTTAGTTAGCGGATACTAGCTAGGACAGGTAAGAGCGCAGTTATGTTTACAGTACATGTTGTGTGATCCCCTTTGTTTTTTGTTAAAAAGTTCTCCCAATTTGGATTCGCTCACCTCACCATGTTCACCGAGCTTATTCTAAATGATAGTGAAAGAGCATACCTAATAATCTGTATTCTTTTATCCCCCACCTCTCTCTTTCTCTCCCTACCCCGATACCCCCCCCAAACACCCCCCCCCCGCGCGCCCTTTTGCCGAGCT
>JAOVVH010000001.1:11651301-11671467 GCA_028566435.1 Scorpiodoras heckelii
GAAGTGCATGATTTAAAAGTTTATCTTTGAGCATAATAGTAAATAACATACCTGTATGTCTGTCTTCAGCTCTGGATGTGCAGTAAATACAGGACTGTATCATACACAGCGCACCCCCAGAGTGTTACTCTCCGAACCCCTTTTTATCCTCCAAACGATCCTGCGTCATGAGTTTCCCAGCAGGCCGTTGGTGAGACCCAACTAACACTCCTTCTGTCTTTTCCCTCTGATGTGACTTCATCTCTCAATAGTTCCTGGCCAACCATTCACTAGAATTATGAAGCATCTTCATGGAATTTACATCTGCATCTACATTTAATAATTCAATTACCTGACATTTTAAAACATGCTTTTAACAAACAAAAGAATAAACAAGGAACACAGGGTCCAGACTAAACAAATGTTCCTCCAAAATGAAGATGAAGGTCTTGACCGGGTCAACAAGCTTTAGAAACTCTGTGCATTTTGGACCTTATTTTGGTAAGGAAATGAAGCGCATCATCTTGGCATCATTCATAGTTAATTAACTGCACAATAGAGATGTAATAGATGAAGTTCTCCAATTATTATACAGGGTTTAAAAACAAAACTCTGTTTATTCACAATAATACATGAATGAAAATATTCTCAAAATAGTATACAGTTCATACAGACCAAAAAAAGAAAAACAGCACACATGCTGATCAGTGAGTTCATGGCATGCTTCATGGATGAGTTTTTCAGTCTGTTGTTCCTCAAAAGCTGCCACACAGCACAGCACTGGATCTACAGCTGTATCTTTGTGTTCACATGCTTCACTGTGTCGTCAACTCTGTGACAAAGCTTACACCATAGATGAGCTGCTTGCTGAGTAATTAAATAGCTGAAGAAGAGAGTAAGAAAATGCACGATTACTGTTATCAAATTCACCTTTACTGTGTCAATGCTGAATGATATTAACTCATATAGTTCTTACTGTAGTGAGGAATGGCATATTCAATAATGTTCCAAGAAATCCAAAAGCCACTGGGAAGAATGACCTGGAAAAAGACAGAATATTATATGCATAGTTTAATATTTCTTTATAGTAAGGGTGACACTAGGTGTCCTTAGTTCAGAAATTCAGAAATATCAGCTGACATCAGCATGACAATGTTTGCTGACATCATATACAAATGGGAAACACCTGGGGTTCTGTTCACTTAGAATGAAGCACAAATCACTGCGAATCAATTCAACATTCTTCTGACTGATCACTTTTATCCTATAACGAAACTTTTCTATCCTGATGGGTGTAGCTGCTTCCAGGGTAACTCCACCCCCATTCGCAGGGCATTGGGGCTTACTGAACGGTTTGATGAAAATAAAAATGATATAAAATCATATTCTATGGCTTTTACACTCATCAGAGCTCAACCCTATGAGTTTTTGGAGCCATGTATTGGAGAGTTCTCTCCACTACCATCATCAAAACACCAACTGACTGAAAAGCTTTAGAAGGAACAATGTTCATCACGCCAGTTCAGTTCCAGAGACCTGTTGAATCTATGCATATTGACAAAAAAAAAATCATGTGTGGGAGGTTTTCACTTCCTTGCATATAATCAGATTTAAGCTTGCAGGACCAAATTATATAACAAAAAAAAACAACAACAACAAAAAAAAAAGCATTAGTATTGTTCATGCCTGGTCAGGGTTGTGCTTAGATTAGGTTTAAATTACTAGTTTCTTCATATTTTGGTGGATTATAATCTAACTAACTTAACTTATTCTTAGAAAATATCACAGGCAGGTACAAGTTATGGATAAAGTACAGCAAGCTTGTCACCCTAAAAGGGTTTATTTCGCAATAATGACTGGCATAGCCTTCTTAAGATTAGCCTACTTAGTGGTATAATTCATGTTAAGCTCTCCACATATAAGTTTATTTAAATTAATATTGGAAAAATCTACGTTTTTTGCCACAGGATCCCTCACAAATGAGCTGATGTGGTTAATTTGATTAACATACTTTATGTGCAAAATAATTTACCAAACTTCTTTCTGCAGATTGATTTGGTTGGACGTGGTCCTCCAGAGTCTATGATAAGAGCTGTATCTGTAGCAAGAGTCTATTATTCATAACAGTGGCCTGCTCTTCAGAAATAACAGACTGTAGAATGCCGTAACTGACCTATCAGAATCGAATATTCAACAAAGATGTGTAATATACAAAAACAATAAATGTGAGTGGGATTAATAAACAAATTGTTACGATGGGGATGGGTAAAGCAGACCCAAGTGCAGGAAAGGCTGGACTGTTATCTCTGAGCCCAGCTGATAGAGTGTGAGGAAAGAGAAAACAAAGAGGGAATACAGGGGAAAGCAGGGTTAAATAAATATATATTTAGAAATGGATGCTATTGGTGGGGAAATAAATAAATATATATATATAAATGTAACCCCGGGCAAAAATAACAGGGGAAAACAATAATAATGGAATATATAGATTTTTAGTTATTTACTATGTGTTGTTTAAGCTTGTGACCACGGGACTCGAACCTAGGTTGCTGCAATAGCGAACGAAACCCTGCAGCATTATTATTTAAAACCAACGGAGCACGTCACACGCTGGGAACACAAAATGGGCGTTGAATAATAAAGCTGGCAGAGCGTCAGCTTTGCCAGCTTTTCCCTGGTGTCACACACCAGGGAATCAAAATGGATGTTTTCTATTAAACTTGGCAGAGTGGGTCACACGCCGGGAAAAAAAACAGGCATTTTAACGCCGAGCGTAAGTAATAAAAGAGTTGGCAGACCCGGAAGCGTCACGTCGGTGCCTCCGAGAATAAATCAGCGTGAATAAATCAGCAAGTTTACGCTAAACTCTGATAGAGGGGAGCTTTGATCCCCCACAGAAAATGGGCGGGTTCCTGCTGCAGCAAGGAAACACTGACCATATAGTAGCGCAGCCGCCGCAGCGAGCCGTAAATTAATGAAGCGGGCAAACACTGAGATCAAAGTTATTACCTCGGGGATGACCCCTACCACCGAACCTCTATGAGACCCAAAGCTATCTACCACTGTCCCTAGCTACCTCACACCGTAGCGCTACAAGTTACCTTTGAAAGGTGCGACAGGAGGCACCGCTGAAAAACCCCTTTAAGTAGGTTGGGAAGCAGGTGTCTCTTGTCGACCTTGATTGGCGCCAGGGGAACTGGGAAATGTAGTTCGCCTACCGCGAGCGCTACGCCACTGCAGCCCCCTAGTGTTAGGCCATGGTACGGCATGTTCCCTTACAAAAATCCTGCATAGGTCTGTAGTTCACAGATGAACAATTATGAACTCGAGTGATGGAGCTGAGGTTGAGGAACCATCAGAGCCAAAATTTACACACCAGTGGTATAGTGATATGGTTCAGTGATATTTACAATGGCATAGTGATAGGGTTCATTAAAAAAAAAAAGAAAAAGAAAAAACTTCCATCAAGTGATGCAGCACCCACATCAGGTTTGAATAAGGATACAGATATCTACATCACTAAACAGAAGCACATACTGATAGTGTCACTGCCTTATACCCCTACTTTAGATTTGTCTGCTCACATAGCAACAAAAAGACTGCAATAGTAATTAGTTTCTTTTGTGTGGTGCAGATTTCATATCATTTATATTACTTTTTAAAACCAGACATTTTTATTAATGTAAATGCTGTTATAATGTACAAACCTCATTTCCAGAAAAGTTGGGACACTTTCATAAAATGAAATAAAAAACTGTAATTTCTTAATTCACCTGGACCTTTATTCAACAGACAAAAGGACAAAGAAAAAGTTTGAGTGTTTTCAATGACAAGCTTAATTCTATTTGTTAATTATAAACTAATTTAGAAATTGATGCTTGCAACACGCTCAAAAAAAGTTGGGGCAGAGGCATGTTTAACACTGGGTCACATTACCTTTTCTTTTTAATTATACTTTTTAATAATTTGGGAATTGAAGATACTAATTGTTTTAGTTTTGCAAGTATAATTTTTGCCCATTCTTGCTGTGTACAAGACTTGAGCTGCTCAACAGTCTGTGGTCACCTTTGTTTGATTCTCCTCTTCATGGTGTTCCATACATTTTCAATAGGAGATGGATCTGGACTGCAGGCAGGCCTGTCAAGCCACACTGTCGTAACTTGTGCAGAATGAGACCTGGCATTGTCCTGCTAAAAAAGACATGGGGTTCCTGTAAAAACATGTTGTCTTGACAGTAGAATATGTTTCTCCAAAATACCAATATTCAGGTCCAGAGAACTCACTGGCATTTCTGAGCAAATTAATATATGGCCTTTCTTTGCATAATACAGTTTCAGGTTGCATTTATTGGTGCAGTTGTGTTAAGTTACAATGATTTTCCTAAGTACTCCTGAGCCCATGTGGTTATGTCCATCATGATAGCATGACGGTTTCTCAAACCTGAGAGCTTGATGGTCATACATATTCAGCAGCAGTTTCTGGCCTTGGCCTTCATGCACCAAGATTTTCCCTGACTTCCTGAATCTTTTCATGATATTATGAACTGTAGATGGTGGAAGATCTCTCGTGAAGTTGAAGTGGTGAACCACGACCCATCGTTTTTTGCAAAGACTAAGACTTTGGTGGAAGCTCCTTTTGTACCCAATCTTGATGAATCACTTGTTACCAGTTAAACTGCTAATTGTGGAACCTTCCAGTGTTACGTGTATATTCTTGTCAGTCTTACTTTGTCTCTGTAACAGCTTTTTTTAGATGTGTTGCACCCGTCAATTTCTAAATTTGTTTGTGTATAAGTATGCCATTGAAAAGACTGAAAATCTTTTCTTTGTCATTTTGTCCGTTAAATAAAGGTTCAAGTGAATAACAAATTACAGATTTCAGTTTTTATTGCATTTTTAGAAAGTGTTCCACCTTTTCTGGAAATGGGGTTTGTATATAACAACTAAATGTTACTCACTTAAACAGAAGCACAAAGCCATAACTCTCGATGAGCATGCCAATGCGTGGCCATCGGAGCACCACTAAAGCCACGCCACCCAGGAAGAAGGAGGATGCTCTAAGCTTTTGCCTCTGGAAGAAGAAGTGAGCTGTTCTTCTCAGGCCAATGATGAAGGCCAGACCAGTCAGGAACAAGATCTGAGAAAAGAGGCAGATCAAAGCAAGAAAAATGATTGTTTGTGTTCTCAGTAGCATGCCACTTCCCACAGATTATGGACATGTTTCTATCTCAGTGCTTTTGGGCTTGAATGCACTACTGCCTTTGATATTTTAATGGACATACTTGAATGGGAACCAAGTTAGACATGCTTTTGTCTGGTTTAAAGTGATGCTAGTGTTTTAGCAAAAATGGACATTCCTCAAATCTTCCAAAAGTACAATATAAAGTTATCTATCCCCTTAGACATCATTCACAAAATCCTGGCATTCACTTGCAAGGTAATAGTACACACTTATATTTGTAAGTTAAATTACAAAGAATAGAACCTTACTTCTTTTAAATTCTCAGTATAAAACAAATCCACTGACACTGCATAATGCCAATCTCTGATATGATTGTTAATTTCACCCTGGAAGCTTGATGGGCAATTTTCAGTTCATTCATTCATTCATTCATTAAGCACTTTATCCTGCTCATGGTGATGGTGGATCTGAAATTTATACTGGGAACACTGGATGTGGATGGGACTTATTGATGGAAACTTATTCATGCCTAACTTTTGTGCATCCAGTTCACCAACTGGCATGTTTTTTCGCAGGTGGCAGGAAAATTGAGAATGTGGAAGAAACCAACACAGACACAAAACAATTCTTTTCATTAAAGATGGGGCGTCAGCATTGTGCTGCTGTGTAGATTGTACTATTAACAGTATATTTCCTTCAGAAGTATACACTCATGCCAGCATATTCTCACATAGGTGCACTTAAAATCTTATTTGAATTAAAAATATAGAGGAACAGGATTCATTTTTTTTTTTAAAAAAAAGCTCATTTTAAAGTTCACACTTCATGTTTAACCTTTTATGTTGCTACCATGGAAGAAGAGAAGAGTTTAGTCTGAGGTTAAAAAAAACAAGGAACAGTACTTACGTTACCAAATGCCAGCAAGACAGAGTCAAAGTACAGCAACACTCCAAACAGCAGGAAGAATATGCCGAAGCCTGACAAACCCACACCGATCTCTAGAGTAACGTTAGGAAACAGGGGAAAACCCCACAATGTGCAAAATAAACACCGAATTCTTCCAATATTTTGTTTTCTACAGATGTAAGGAAGGTGTATCACTATACAGCTGTGATTAGTATCAGTGATTTACTGAGATACAAAGACACTAAAAATAAAAGTAGAGCTGATTTACATGAACCCTTATGCCTCATTTGAAAGTAATTGTGTTCAAATTGCATAAAAACAAATGACTCTTTAATATGGCTTTATTTATTATAACATTTAATTGTAGTATTGTACAATAAAGAGAACTTTATGTCATTGCTAAACGAATGAACTGCTACTTCAGCTAAATTGGACAGTATGTATTTACTCCTTTCACACACCAAGCACACTACACACACACACACACACACACAGTGTACACACACTCCTAAAATAATGAATTTAATAAACGGCACTCACTCTGAAACTCTGAGATTGCAATCATGATGCTCTCCACTCTTCACTTGATTCCCTGATTGATTTGCTCACGTCTTAAGCTCTTCATTGCCCCTTCCGTGTGCCTCTCATGTCAGTCTGAGCTTTGAACTCTGACATCAAACAATATGAAGCAAACATTAACCAGGACTAGAAGAATGATGAATCACATGACAGGGTTGAGACAAATAAACAATACATGCATGTCAGTGACTCCAATGTCAACTAGTTTATGTAGGGCAACACAATCACATATTCTCTCAATTCTTATGTTTTCATTTTGGAAATTGTGCCAGAATGATTGCTATTAGTCTACTGCTAATTTGCTCTTAAAAGCAAGCTTCCTGAAAATGTTCAAAAGAAAGATTGTAATGGTATTATGCACTTTCGGAAGAGCACAATCTCCTGACCACAGCGCTCTGTAGACAATCATCAGCACCAATAAGCGCTTGGTTAAATGTCACCACAAATATCATTAGTCAGGAGTCTGGTTCTTTTCCTGAGGCATTTCATGGAAACTTCTCAGCATGGTGTCATTATTAATAAGGACAATACAGCGTAGTGAGTAACAAAACCAAAAAAAAAAAAAAGGATGGCAGAAACAGCTCATTTACGGAAAGCGTTTGCTGAGCTCGAACACGGTCGATGGTTTTGATTCTGGTTTTCAGCCATTTACCATTTACAGTAAACCCCGTCATTGTTTGCACCCTTGAAGAGAATAAGCAAAAGTGACTGCATAACAAATCATATTTTCCAATTAAACGGTTGGCCTCATAGAAAAAAAAAAATCCTCTAAATGGAATCGTTTCAGAATTGCACAGTTTTGCTGATTATGAAGTTTTGTCAAGTTTCAAAATCCACTATTAGAAACCTTGAAAACAAGCACGAAAATTCAACATCTGAACATGACCACAAGTCCATATTATGTTACTTAGTCTATGCTAGAGAGTCTAGTGTTTTATGTCTTTATGTTTAATAATAAATAAATACTGTATTGATGTAAAATGACTAAAAATAACTCATTTTTGCAATGCAACTTATACAAGGATTATTTCTCCTTTTCATTAAGCATGCCGATAACTGTGGACTTCACTGTGAGCAAGCAGCATGTGACAATATATATGTGGCAGCCTGAGAAAGCACTGCGTATTGTTCTTTATTTGCTTACTGTATATGAAGCGGGCTCCAAAAGTCTGAGACCACACTGACAATTGATGGTTTCCATTTAAAATTGGAGATAAATAGGTTTTACATTAATAATAATATTGGTAATAATACAATTAATCATGTACTAATCAATGAATCAATAATACAAACAATCACATACTAATCAATGATTAATCAGATAATAATAATAATAATAATAATAATAATAATAATAATAATTCAATATTCTGCACTATTTTTTGATCCCTATTTTATATATAATCAAATGTGTGATACAGACCATGCTAACTGCTTTGTACAAAATGTTCCTCATGCCTATGCCTCTTCCATTGAAGCATGTGTTCAGACGGCACTCTGTTGGATTTGCTCTAAAATGGATCATAACATGGATTTTGCACAAACTCGTGGAGTCCATGCCAGCTTCAGCACAAAAACAGGGACGTAACAAATAGCTGTGAATGTTTCAAAGATTCTACTTTTTACCCAAGATGTTGTCAGTGATATAATTTCTAATGAAAATTGTTGCATTAAATTAGAAAAGAATGCAGAATAAAAGCATTTTCACTAGGGGTCTCAGCCTCTTTTGCATGGATGTCATTTAGACGTAATGGTATAGATAAGATTTAAAGTCCAGCACGAAGTTCAATTGCAAGATGTAGTGAAAGACACAAAGACACTGATTGCTTCAATACAGTTGCACTTAATTGATTTCATTTGCACTTAAATTAATATTATTAATAAGCTACACAAATAATAATAATGACCATTAAAATGATGTCTATTCTTACATTCATATCCTCTATCCATAGCCTACAGACTACGTACTGTCCACGTCTCTCCCAACCGGCAGTCATTCCGTATCTTTTTGATTTTATAGATATACATAAAGGCAAGCATCATTTATTGATAGTAATCAATATATCGTCATACATTCAGAATTCTTCTGTCATTTCTATATTATCTCAGTTGGGATGATTGTAGCCTGATTTAATAATATTATCCTGAACTGACCGTAACCAAATGTCCAGCGAACATCTACATTTGTAAATAATCTGTGTTGTGAGGAAATCCTGGCCACGCCACCTGCGTTTCTTATGCAATCCTGATGGTATTTCAATATTTATACGATTAGGGAGTTGTTTGTGTTTAACTAGGACCAGGGAATTGTGTTTGGCAGTAGATTCCCTCTGTGTTTTGCTTTGGGTGTAATATTTCCCATGACTTGGCACCAGCTCAGATGCTTCACGAAGTTTCCTCATCATTCTGTCACATGTGCAACCCCACGAAAGAGCACAAATGCGCACTGAATGGTTGAGAATCAAAATGATGTAAATGACTTGCAATGACTTGCTTGTCACCAGAACCTAATCCAGTTGATCAGCTATGGAAGGAGTGTCATATTAGACAGCATTTCTATCACCATCATCATAATATCACTGGATGAGGGACTGTCTTTCGGAGGAGTGGTGTTCTTCGCTTCAGCACAGTTAAAGAGATTGATGCCAAGGCACACGATTTGTTAATTCAGGGAACACTTCAATTGTTCTGGCAGCTTGCACACACTACTAAGACACTTTCTTTTAATTTGTCACTCTTCTGTATATCAATCTATATTTGTTAATGTTCATTTGGCAACTTTGCCTGTTATTATAACTGAATTTAAATCTGTCAGTGGTGAAACTCAGCAGCCACAAGAATATAGACACATGCATAACAGGCAGACATATTTTTAAAACACAGAACATAAAATCTGTTCAGTAGAGTTGAACACTGAGTGTAGAGTGGACTTGAACGCAGAAGAGCACAGACTCAAAGACACTCTAAGAGTGCCCTCTGGTGTAGATCAGTGTACAGTACACAGCCTAGAGCCCCTTACCCCTTTCCCACATAGTGGTCACACTTATGAGCAGTCAATTTGAGGATGTTTTTAAGGAAAATATAAAGTAAGATGTAAAACACCTTCAGATCACTTGAGATCATTACTGTAATGGAGCATGCATTATTATTCTGATTTCTGTTGCTCACTTGACTTTCCACACAAAATTTTTAAAAAATGCATACTTTTGTGCCAAAAACACCTTAATTAAAACAATTTTTTAAATCTAAGAAATCATTTTTTTCACCTGATAAGCAGCTACAACATACGCCAGTCCTAAACTGTACATTTTGTAATGTATGTTTTCAAATTGTAAAAATGTAATAAATAAATAAATACAATTGTATAAAGTAAATTTTCAGTAATAGAAACATCTAAACAATTTGGAAACATTTTAAAATCATTTATGCATGAAAGGGTTCAAATCATAATTATCAGCATACATTTAATTATCCTTTGTTATTGGCAAAACAAAACCAAGTGAGCCTTTGTTATTTAATCAAATAAATTAATATTCTCAAACAACATATTAAACATCTCTCAGCTATATAAAATGACTTACAGTGGATATAAAAAGTTTACACACCCATGTTAAAATGCCAGGTTTTTGTGATATAAAAAAAGGACACCAAGGTGAAACATAAAGTTTTCCACCTTTAATGTGGCATGTAATATGTAGACTTCAATTGAAAAACAAATCTTTTAGGGAGAAAAATAAGAATAGAAAAGCTCACAAAAATCTGGTTGCATAAATATTAGTGCTGTCAAATTAACGCATTAACGAACGCGTTAACGAGTTACAAAATTAATTGCGATTAAAAAAATTATGCCACTAAAAATTTTAACGCAGTTTAAAAATTAGTTAAATTATGCAAACCAGCGGTGCTGTCAGCAAACACAAACATTCTGAAATTGAACGTTACGTTACTCGTTTTAGGCTGCATTCCGATCGCAAGTGCCCCTAACCTGTATCTCTGCTCCCTACACACTGCACAGGGTACAGAATCCCAAGGGCTCTTCATAGGGAACTCAGTCACTAAAACGGCTTTATTTGGACGCCATGCAAACATCATCAACAGCGGACAGCTAATTACACTGGTTATGTTCTACAAGACAGCACTCGGCTGTATTTAGCATGATAAACAACACTGTTCAGAATCGTTTTCTACGCTGTAGGCACTTTTGAATATGTGATGAAACATCTATGAACTGTGGGTGATGTATTTTAACTTTTTAATGTATGTTTATGTTGGAATGTAAACTTACTCTTCAATTGCAACGTGCCACGTTACTCTTTACTCAATTGAAATTGGCGAATCAAAGCCTTTAATTTAAAAAAAGATTTTTATTTAAAATAATGAAAAGACATCAATCATCGTTAATATTTCACTTTTATCAAATAAAGTCAAGTGAAGAATGAGGCAACATTTTTATTTTCATCTTTTATTTTCAGTGCTCCCACAATGCTGACCTGCATGTACAATGCAAATCAAAATGTGCGTTAAAACCACAATTAAAAAATTAAACCCGCGATTAACGTGATTAAATTTTTTTTACACGTGACAGCACTAATAAATATGCACACCCTTAAACTAATACTTTGTTGAAGCACCTTTTGATTTTAATAAGTCCCTCCATCTTGAGTAAAGCCCCAAGAAAAAAAACAGACCCAAAGCAGAATGCTGCCACCACCATGATTCACTGTGGGTATGGTGTTCTTTTGGTGATGGGTTAGGGTTAGGGTTGTTTTTGCATCAAACATACCTTTTGGAATTATGGCCAAAAACTTCAACCTCAGTCTTATGAGACTATAACATATATTCCCACGTGCTTCTGGCAGACTTGATGTAGGTTTCTGCAAAATGTACCGTGTTGCTACCCTACCCCATACCCTAGACATTAGAAGAATACTGGAGATTGTTGTCACATGTAGTACACATCCAGTACTTGCCAGAAATTCCTGCACCTCCTTTAATGTTGCTGTAGGTCACTTTGGAAACTTCTCCGGACTGATATCTTTCAACAACAAGAGATGCTTTCAACAAAACAACTTTGATGCTTTGTAAGCTCTTTATGGCTTTTGCTATAAGATGCAACTAAATAAATGTCAGGAAAATCCTACTAGAACAGCTGTCACTTTAACTGATGGCAGGTGTGTACTGACTACTATTTAATGAGTTTGAATGTGATTGGTTAATTCTGAACACAGCCACACCTCCAGTTATAAAAGTGTGTTACACTTATGCAACCACATATTGTAGTTTTTCATTTTTAATTTTAACAATTTCAATTTACTCTTCGATTGAATTGTATAGATTATAGGTCACATTAAAGGTGGGGAAAAAAATGAAATTATTTATCTTGGTCTGATTTTCTTTTAAATCACAAAACCTTGGCATTTTAGCAGGGTTGTGTAAACATCTTATATCCACTGTATTTG
The DNA here is from genome assembly GCA_028566435.1 of Scorpiodoras heckelii. Classification (NCBI taxonomy): domain Eukaryota; kingdom Metazoa; phylum Chordata; class Actinopteri; order Siluriformes; family Doradidae; genus Scorpiodoras; species Scorpiodoras heckelii. Next base: position 11,663,406 of record JAOVVH010000001.1, read on the forward strand.
TGATATACTGTATACATACCATTTTTTTTTATTAAAGAGCCATGTACAAAGACACAAAATCACTTTTAAATACATTCACTTTATTGCATGAGGGCATTTCTAAAGCAAGCATATTGACTGTATGGATTGCATAGTTCAAGCAATATTTCTGTATTTTACTCAAAGTAGCAACAGTAACTGTTAGGCAGATTATATTTGGTTTGACAATATGTACAGAGACCAATCTTTAGTCTTTTTTAGCCTTATTTGCTACATTTTTAATTCAAATATTAGATACCTCCTCCCTTGCTGCTTTTTGTGATTCCTGACACGTCTCATCCTGTTACATAAAAAATAAAGTTCTTAAAAATTATCTTTAACTGAGGCGTCCAAAACAATGCTTTCGAGTAACAAAATAAAGATATGCCAGCCTTGAACCTGCCATGAAAAATGCAAAACACTTAATTTTCTGTTAGAAACGTAGCTGAGCAGACTTAATCTTATTCATTAAATATCCATGTGCTTAGAAAAATACGTACTGCATTTGGATGACATTAATTGTCCCTTTCTTTGACATAATAAAAATAGAAACTTCTGCTTTTTGGATTTACTTTATGGAACAGATGATCCAATTCTGGGTCGTTAATCATGTTTATCTCTGATCCTGTTATCAGATGATTCTGTTAATGCTCTGCATGTGCTAATGAGTTCAAAGGAGTAAGAGAAAGAGAATATCCCCATGAAACCACATGCAAACAAAATGTCTTGGATTGGATTTAACACTAGCCATGATTTATCTTCATTAAAAAAAGCACAAAAAAAAAAACCAGTTGATGGCCTAATGAATTCCATTATATTGTGTCTGGTTTCATTGTGTCTTATGATGTCTTATGCTTAAATACCAAAATACTGAATCAAAACACAAGACAAAAAAAAAGGTACAGTTTGGCAAATCATTCGTCACTTTGCCATGCACTATAATCTACCTGCGTTTTATTTTCTAGTTCCTCGTCGGTTTTCGTCAGCGATACAAAAATACTCTTTAATCTTTACTCACCATCAAACAGGATCCATATTTACAAAACGGATATGTTTGCCTAAGCACGAAACAAGACAAACGAAATACCCAATGGCACAGTGTTACACTACTGAGCTTCATATTCACAGGGGGTTTATGGGCTGTAATTTGACACATTTTACTCCTCAAGATGCAAGTTGCCGGCCCACATACCCCCTCCCCCCTTTCCCCCACCCACCACAACACACACTGTTTTAACTAGCAGACTTGCAGTTCTAAGGGCACTTTTCAACAGTAACTCTAGAGCCTACGAATTATAATTCATTGTCATCATTTTACCCACAAACAGACATTTTTTTTAGGTTTTCACGTTTGGTACCTAAAAGACTAGAAATAAAACATTATAAAGATCCAACATGGCTTTGATTACAAATTAATTAAATTAATATAACATATTTATATATTCAATGTCTATAGATATACTGTATATGCTGTGTTTACTGATACACAAGGAACCTGTGGTGTGAAAGGAACTCTAAGGTTCTAACCGGACTGTTGTTGATTGGGATCCAGCGTTCCCATCAAGCCCTATTATTTATCATAAAGTAAAGAAAAAGAGGATCTTTATGGAGTCACAGTGAGTCTTGATCTCCTTTGAAAAGGGTGAATGAAGGGAATGAGGAAAGAAGTGCCCATGCAAGTGCATCACACCAAGAAGCTCTCTGTATTTGACTGTATTTTATCTGTCTTCTGTATGTTTGGGGTCCCTTTTTCACAGGAAGTGACATCAGTCTGTGCTCACTGGATGAGTCTGTTGTGGCAAGTGTTCACAGCCTGAAACGCAGATCCAGACTTTTTGTTAAAGTTAGTCTTCAGTCTCTCTGTTTAGAAGTACTGATGTGCTGGTTTGGTCTACTTCCTCTTGTCCTTGCGCTGGGTACTGCTACTTCCTGTCTGTTTTCCTGGGCTTCACTTGCTGTGACGCTGTATCTGTCTCCTGTCCCTCTCAGACCATCACTCTTTTTTTTTTAACCGTAACACTGTATCTTGTTATTCATCTCTGTTCCTCGGGCCGTCAAACTGTTACTGACATACTTGTGTCTTCACTTGTGTCTGGCCAGTCTTTTCAGGATTAGTAAAAATGCTCACTGCAGTCGTTACAGAATAGATAGTTTTGTGTAAACAAATCTCACTTACTGGCTAGTTTGCAGCTTTCATTACATTACAATGTTGTTTCCAGCATACAGTCCTGCAATTAGGTCCTACATGGAAGGGCTTAAAGGAGAGATAGAGAAGTATGTGACTAAGCGTTAGAGAGGCCCAGCATCAGGTTGTTACTTTATTCTTGTAGGGACCTCTGTACCGCATCTCTGAGCTCACACCCTCGATTCTCCAGCTTCCAAACGTTTTGTAGTATTTCCTCCTCCTATTGTGTCAGTAACCGAGATAAATACACAGTTTGGGGGAGATGGGACAATATAAGTGATTTTTCAGACGTCTTTTGTCTGCCGTTCTCAAAAGGGTTCACCATCGAACTTGACAGCAGCCAGCGCTTGAGCTAAGAACAGTTGAGGAAAAAAAGAATTGACACTGAGAATGAAGTTAAAGCTAAAGTGTTAGCATTACACAAACAAACATAACACTTAGTTGCAGTTACTCATATAAGTATTAACATAGCAAAGAACAATCCTGGCCATCATGTGATCGTTTTATTCATAGAAAAAAAAAATGCCTGAAATAATCTCTTTTTGAAACAGTTCATCATTTTGTTTGAGATTGTAGTAACTATAAATCCACTGTCCAGTTTATTAGGAGGACCTGTACAACTGCACCAACATGCAATCATCCAATCAGTCAATGTTGTGACAGAATCGCAATGCAGATACATGAAGGAGTATTTCAGAAACTGTTGATCTCCTTGCACTATTTTTTTTTTTTTACACACAACTGTCTCCACACACAGAATAGTGTGCAAAAGGAAAAGATCCCGTGAGCAGCAGTTCCACAACAGACATGCCATGTTGATGAGAGAGGCCAGAAGAGAATGGCAAGACTGGTTCCAACTGACAGGAAGTATACAATAACACAAACAAGCTCTCTTCAGACAGAGCCGTGGTGAGCAGAAGAGCATCTGCAGCAGGTGGGCTCCAATGGCAAAAGAGCAAACTGATGTTTCCACTTGCAAAACTGGAAGGGTTTTATGTTTGATTTTCACACTATTCTGTGTAAACTCTAGAGACTCTTGTGTGTGAAAATCCCAGGAGATCAACAGTTTCTGAAACAGTCAAACCAGTCTATCTGGCATCAACATCCGGGCCATGATTAAAGTCAGTGAAGTCACATTTTTTCCCATCCTGCAGTCAAATCATTGATTGATTGAATAACTGCACTAATGTACAGCTGTACAGGTGTCCCTATTAAAGTGTCTGGTGAGTTTATACTGATTTAAAGGACATGCTTTATTAAATACATCTATTCAGTTCACAGTTATCTGAATCAGTCCTGTGCCTTGTTTTGACTAAAATATCCGAATGCATCACTGAAATATAGTTGAGCATCAAATTCAATTCAAGTAAATGCGTCTTATCATATTAGGGAAAACATCACTTACTGCTGTGCAATATTATCAGCTCCCTTTCGCTTTTAGTAACTGTACTTTGTGTGTACTACAATTTTGAGAGAAGCTCCACTGAACATAAAAATGTAAGAGCAAAGCAAGGCCAAAAGGAGCACTCCACCCCTGCATTCCAATACAGTTAACATATCTTGGTAGTTTGTATAATAAATCACTAACAAGGTAGAACAATAAATATTAAATATTAAATATTAAAAAATAAATTTGTGTCTACAGTAATTGTATATGTATAGATGGAATAACCAGATAAGACCTAGACTGTAGGGGCAATCCAATTGTTTCTTTTAAAATATTAGGCATTTTACTGTTTGGAAATGTGGAAACAAGGGGAAGAGTGTTAAAACAGTACCGGAGCACAAGGAAGAAGGGAAGTGTATAAAAACAGGGTGAGGGGACTTTGTGCAGTGAGTGGAACTCACCTTTACACACTCACACCTTCATGATGTGGGAGGAGTCAGAGAAGCCAGAGGAAGGGGGAGGGGCCAGGTCGGTTGGGGAGGCAGGGGGGCTCGGGATGATCTGGGCTGCAATGCAATGGAACGAAATGATGGGAAAATTCACACACGCTACATAAATAAACAAACAAACAGATAAATAAATAAATAAATAGGAATAAGAATAAGAAAGGGTTGTGGAACAGAGAGGAAGTCTGCCTTGTTCTCAACAGGCCACAAAGCAGACCGGTGAACGAAAAAAAAACAGGCATGATATGAAAAGAATAAGAATAAGAAAGAAAACTAAAAAGAAAGCGCTGGACCACACAGTCAGAACTCTTGATCCTGAGTGATTCAGCATTAGTGTAAATGAAGTTAAATGGTATCTAGTAGAAGTAGCAAAAACAGCTCAAATAAGAAATTATAGTATAACGCAGCAAAATTAGAGGTGCTTCTCTCCAGTTATTTCTCTGTGATAAGCTCTAATCATGATCTCTATCTTTACCTAATAATATATTAAATGGTCTTGCATGTACACATGATGTGTGTGTTTCTTGTATACTGTATGAGAACTCACTGGCTTAAGAAAAGTCCCTTTCATGTCTAAAACATTAAGCACTTCATTTGTTCTGATTTGACAGAATATTCAGTTCTGTATGGGAACAGACAGTACTTCAGAGCAGAGGTTACAGAAATTCATATTTTGTACAAAATACATATTTGTACAAAATATTTTTTTATTTTTCCCCCCATTTGTTTTATTTTGCTGTTCATTTTTAGAGCACTGCTCTACCGCCTTGGCTCTGAAGTATGAGTTTTAAGACAGTGAGGGACAGTGAGAGTGGACAGGGTTGGTGATCGACACAAAGGGTCAAACAGGGGTCAGAGGTCAGAAAGGGGTTGCTCAGGCTCCTCGGGATGGCAGGCTTCCTCACCAGAGAGCAGGCGGGAGCGGCGAGAGGCCTCAGCAGCCAAAGCGCAGGAGATCTCAATGCGTTTCTCCTCCTCCTGCAGCTTCTGCTCAGGGTTAGCCAGGGCTTCTACTGGGCCGTCCAACACCGGGACAACATTCTGCAGGCTGGGGAGATACACAGGGCTGGTTCATCAATACCTGCCATTAATGTCATCTGTATATAATAAGGTCTTGTTGTTTTGCAATCCCAACTAGTTTGTATGTTCCGGGTCTCTAGCTCCTATGAATCAGTATTTGATAGTCTACCCATCTTTTCCAAAATGCCTGAATAACAAGATGAAACAAATTTACAGTACACCCAATGCCCAATTTAATGTTTTTTGTTTTTAGCACCATACTGTGTAAATTCTAGACACTGTTGTGTGTAAAAAACCCAGGAGATCAGCACGTTCTGAAATACTCAAAAAAGCCTGTCTGGCCCCAACAACCATGCAACAGTTAAAGTTACAGAGATCTTGACCTGTATCTGCATGATTTTATGCACTGTGCTGCTCCCACTTGATTGGCTGATTGGACAACTGCATAAATGAGAACATGTACAGATGTTCCTAATAAAATGGTTAGTGAGTGTATATACAATCGCTTCAACAAGAATTCTATAACATGTATCTGTTTCAGTGTTTATATATATATTTTTTAATTTATATTATTTTATGATTTTATCTTACTATCTTATATTATTAACTATTTTATTTATATTATTTTATTATTTTGTATTATTTTACTGATTTGATTTAAACTTATTTTAGTTATATTTTACTATGTTTTTAAATGTCTATAAACTGTCTGTAAAGCACTTTGAGTTGCATGTATGTATGAAAGGTGCTATACAAATAAAGATTATTATTATTTTTATTATATACACTAGAGTGCAGTGTAAGTGTAAAATGCATGTTATATGCAGATGTATACTGCTACTTTGATAAACCAACCCACACCCATTTAAAGCTGTGTAATTAGGCCAGAAATAAGAACCGCACCACAACATAAGATGAAAATACATAACTAAATTTAACATTTTAAACAATCTGAGCTTGTCTAACATACAAGTAAACCTACAACGCTCCAAATAACCTACTTTGATTTGGCAATGAGTGTCTTTATCCGTTCCACCTTCTTCTGTTTCTCTCTCTCCTCCTCTGGGCTGAGGGGCGTGCTGGGCTCTATGTCCAGATATCGCTCAGGAATTAACACTTTTTCTGGGGCAGAGAGCTAAAAAAAATAGTGACAGACATCTGTAAATATCTCACAAAGCCACCTTCAATAAATTCTGAACAATCTGCTGATACATAGACATAGCATGATCTAAACCAGTTCTATTCAACTGGGACTGTAATATAGGTGTGTTATGTGGTGAAACTGGAAAAGCATGTGGGTTATGAGGAATACTTGAATTAAATTAATAACTACGAAAATCAACAAACCCCATTTCCAGAAAAGTTGGGACACTTTCTAAAAATGCAATAAAAACTGAAATCTGTAATATGTTAATTCACTTGAAGCTTTATTTAACAGACAAAAGGACAAAGAAAAGATTTTCAGTGTTTTCAATGGCAAACTAAATTCTGTTTGTCGCTGTTGTCTGATTTTCCTCTTCATGATGCTCCATACATTTCCACAGAAGACAGATCTGGACTGTAGGCAGGCCTGTTAAGCCATGCTGTTGTAACTCATGCAGAATGAGGTTATTGGTATTGTCCTGCCGAAATAGACATGTAGTTCCTGAGAAAAGCAGCAGCACTTTTCTTGACAGCAGCACATGTCTCTCCAAAATACCAACATAAGCCTCCACATCAATGGTACCTTGACATATATACAGATCACCCATGCTGTCGGCACTGATGCACCCCCATGCCATCACAGATGCTGAAACTTCATTAGTAACAGTATGGATGGTCTTTTTCATCTTTGGCACATAGAATCCGATGCTTTTCAGATTTATTTTCCCCAAAAACAAGCTGAAACATGGACTCGTCTGACCACAGAACACATTTCCACTGTCTTTCAGTTCACCTCAGATAATTTAGGCCCGGAGATCACGCCAAAAATATGTCCTCTTTGCTCAATACAGTTTCAGGTTGCATTTCATTATGCAGCGGTGGACTGTATTAAGTGACAAAGATTTTGCAAAATACTCCCGAGCCCATGTGGCTATGTCCATCATGGTAGCATGAAAGTTTCTCAAAGAATACCGCTTGAGAGCTCAATGGTCACACACATTCAGCAGTGGTTTCCACCCTTGGCCTTTACTCACCAAGATTTCCCCTGACACCCTGAATCTTTTCATGATATTATGAACAGCAGATGGTGAAAGACATAAATTCTTTGCAGTCTTGCACTGAGAAACATTGTATTTACACTGACTAACAATTCTCTTATAAAGTTTGGCACAAAGTAATGAACCATGATCCATCCTTGCTGCAAAGACTAAGCCTTTGGTGGATACCTCTTTTATACTTAATCTTGATGACTTCACCTGTTACCAGTTAAACTGCTAATTGTGGAACCTCCTAGAACAGTGTTTTACATTTAAAAAACACAATTCTGTTTGTCAGTGAAAACACAGAAAATGTTTTCTTTGAACTTTTATCAGTTAAATAAAAGCTTAAGTGATTTTAACAAATGACATTTTTTTTACTTTTTACCTCATTTTAGAAAAATGTCTGAGGATTTTAGGAAATGGGGTTTGTATTTCCTGTCATGGTTGTTTTTGAAGGCCACACCAATCTATTGTCAGGTAAACACAAGTCTAACAGCCATTATTTTGAAGGTAAAGATCAAGAATCTGTCACTGCAGCCTGACAATACTGCTGATGTTGAAAGATGATATCAATAGCATACAGAATGAGAGGAATTAAAGTCTGGAAGATTTAGTATCACCTATATCTACTGACTGATATCTACACCAATCAGGCATAACATTATGACCACCTCCTTTTCTCTTCACTCATTGTCCATTTTCTCAGTTCCACTTACCATATACAGGGGTTGGACAATGAAACTGAAACACCTGGTTTTAGACC